>PVKS010045712.1:0-13664 GCA_004027875.1 Aplodontia rufa
GCTTTCTTAATACCTATTTACTATCTTTTCAGCATTGTTCATATTTGTATCTGTGGACCCGTTTTTCTTCTAATCTTATTGTTATATAAGATTATGAAACCTATTTCTGACTTTTTTCTTCTCTCTCTTCTTCCCACCCTGTTTCTCTCAATCAAGACTACCACCATGTTGGGTAAAGAATTATCTGAGGCCTTTAGGAATTAGGACAGCTTCCAGTGAGCACCTCACAGGAAATCTGAGCCCCCAATCCATAATCACAAGGTTCTGAATTCTGCCAGCAAACTGAGTGAATTTGGAAATGGACAATTCCCAAGTCAATCCTTGGAGAGGAAATGCAGCCCAACCCACACCTCGACTGCAGACTTGGGACTCCCTAAAAGGAGAATCTCACAGAGGAGTACCTGGACATCTGTCAACAGAAATGTATAGTTTCAGCTGCTGGAAAATATGTTAATATTATATACCAAGCTGGATGCAGCAGCACACACTTGTAATCCCAATGGCTTGGGAGGCTGAGGCCAGAGGATTGCAAGTTATAAACCAGCCTCAGCAACTTAGCAAAGCCCTAAGCAACTTAGCAAGACTCTGTCTCAAAATAAAAAATAAAAAAGGGCTGAGGATGTTGTTCAGTGGTTAAGCACCTCTGAGCTCAAAATTTTTTTTCTTTTTTTCTGTAAAAGAAGAAACTAGTATTCTATATAACATGTTTTGTGAACCTTGCCTTAAGATGTTCTGACATCTTAGATGCTAAAGCTTGGAGAATTTTCCTAATACAATATATATAATCTCTCACATACAGCGTTTCCCAGTGACTTTTTTTTTAATAACAAATGAATGATAGAGAAATGAATATTAGAAATAAAGGTTTCTAGAAAGAATAAAATGAGAAGGTTTCTACGCTTCCTCTTTCCTTCTTGAAACACCACCTTCCCTTGGCTTCCTGGACAAGTTGCCCACGTTTCCTTCTCCCTTACTATCTGACCACTCTCAGCCTCCTCTGCTGGTTACCTCTCATCTACCACTGTTCTAAAGGTCAGTCCTTAGTATCTTCTCTATTCACTCATGCACCTGGTGATCTCGTTCAATCTTGTAACTTTGAATGACATCTCTATCCTAATGACTCCCAAATTTATATCTCCAAACCAGACTTCTCCTGACCTCTAGCTTCATATGCTCAGCTGTTCACTTGACATATCCACCTGAATATCTGAGATTTAACATGTCCAAAACTGAATTCATAAACCCAAAACCTGGTCTTCCTATACTCCTTAATCAATGTCCATTTTTCCTAACACTAAAACTTCTTTTTTAAAGAGAGAGGGACAGTGAGAGAGACAGAGAAAGAGTGAAACAACTTTATTCAGTTTTTCACATGGCCTTAGTTATTCCAACACTTAGTTGTGTACGTGGTGCTGGGGTTTGAACCCGGGTCCTCATGCTTGCCAGGAAAGCGCTGAAACTGCTGAGCCACCGCTCCAGCCCCCAGTACTAAAACTTTTAAGTCATTGTAGTTAATTGCTAATGCAAACTTAATCTACTGACATATTTTATCAATTCTTCCTTTAAATATATTAAGAATAAAACCACTTTTCTTTTCCTGCAGGCATCAAATCCCAGTTCAAGCCATCAGTTCTTGCCTTGCTTGTTGCAATAGCTCCACATGAATCTCCAAGCTTGCAACCTTCAATGCCCAGGTAATTTTCATTGTACAAACATAGTTGGCTCTGTTCAAACAAATCCAGATCATGTCACCATCCAAACTTCTCCTTGGCTTTGCACCTCCTTACAATGATTTATAAGACACAGCATGATCCTTCCCTCCTCCACACTCCTCTGTTCCTCTCTGACTTCATTTCCTCTACTCCTCCCCTTGTTCATTTTACTCTAGCCATACAGACTCCCTCCAGTTTCTCCAGCTCCCCTTCCAAGACTTCCCTCCTGTGTTTCCCCTGCCTGTACTGCTCTTCCCCCAGTATCTGCCTCTACCCCTCACTCAGCTCCATCAAGTCTTTGCACAATATTGCTGTCTCAAAAAGACCTTCTTGACTGCCCTTCCCAATGTGAACCTCAGCTTTCTGTACTCATTATCATATATCATTATTATTAGCATATAAAACATGTTATTATTACATATTAACAAATTACAATATGTTACCTTATGACTGAGAATAAATTTGCTCCATTTTTGTTTTTTGTTTTGGGGGGTTTTTTGTTTTTGATTTTGTTTTTTGTTTTTTTGCTTAAGCTGTCCTTCTATAAGTAGGGGCCTACCATACAGGGTAATTGTCTTTATAACCCAAATCATCTATAAGCAAAATTATATAATTTAGTAATTCCAAATCCAGTATATAGTATAGAGGTGATTAGTTCCAAAGGCCAACAAATGATCAATATTAATGTCTACTGCTTGCCTACTTCGTGTCAATCACTATGCTAGGCAAACCGTGTATGCATGTGTGCATGTGTGTGTGTACAGATATGTGTGCATCTGTATGTCCTTATAATGTTCCTGTGAGATGGGCAATATTATCTCTATTTCCACAGGTGAGGTAATTTGACCAGGGAAACATAGCTATTAAAATTATAAAAACAAAGATTAAAAGCAGGTCTAATTCTAAGGCATGTCACCATTTCTTGATGTGGTATTTTCCCTTAAGATTTATGAAGAAAATATCTTGAGTGCAAATAAGTACAGGACTTACTCTATAAATTATCTTAAACAGAACCTTTGCTTTCATGTTCAGGAACTCAAAAAAATCCGTAGTGTTACATGAGATGATGAATTTGTATCTTCCTTCATCCCACTTCTCAACTGCCACCTTCTCTGAAACATACAAAAAGTGACAACAATGTGGGACTTTAGGAGACTTGAGCTATAGATTTAGCCAGCATAATATTTTTTTAAATGTAGATACTGTAGCTTCTGAGCTCAAAATTCTCCCATACCTTCCTGGGCAGAAGCAGAACCCCTTACAATGTCATTCATAGAGGCCCCACATGATCCACTGGACTGTTCTAGTCCTCTTAATTTTCCCCCATTTCTGATGCCTCCCTAGCCAGACTGTTCCCACCATGCCTGCTCCTACCTTTCTCTCATTCCTCTACTTGAAAGGCTCTTTCCCCAGCTAGTCACATGGCTTAGTCCATTACTCTCTTCGGACCTTTACATGAATTGCCTTCTTGGTAAACCTAGCTTGGTCACGTTTACCAGCCCCCAGTGCATTCACATGCAGCACCCACACACGCACAAACACATACACACACACTGATCATTTCCTACACTCATTCCTTTCTTTACTTTAACTTGCCTTATATTTTACCTGTTTACATTGATTATTATCTGTACCTCCCCTCCTCACACTAGATATTCACAAGGACAGGGATTTTGTGTGCTTTCCTAACTTCAGTATCTATACCAGTACTTGTCTATGCAGCATATGTTCTATAAATATGAGTTTAGTAAATCAAACTTAGTAAATTTTCAGGTTGAAGATACAGTATTTTAACAGCTTCTAAGGAGCAAAATAACCAGTTTGAGACCTGTGAGTCTGGTTGCATAAGTTCAAATAACGCAGAACACATTTTAACTAACAAAATTAGCATGTTGGACAGAAAGGGACTTTTAGCTCTTTTAAGCTATAAGAACCCAAACAAAGCCTTTATAATTTCATAACAGAGATTCTGCACTATCACCCTTCCAGGAAAAGGTGCATCAGACATAATGTTATTCATATTTAATTCTTTATTATTTGCTTTCTGAACCCTTGAGATTTCAACCACTGAGCCAAGACTTCCTGATAATTGGCTTATCATTCAGTATACAAGCAAGGCTTTCTCAGCTTCTTCTAAACAAAATTCAATTTGACAAGATGACAAGTTATATGAACATGAGAATCTTCAACTACTATCGAGACAAGAAATTAGACCTGGAAAGTCCCAAAATTATTGTGGGGCTTACTTAGAAAAGTTTTGAAATAGATTTTTTAAAAAGATACTAATCCAATTTACTACATTCATGTGTGTATGTGTTTTGATGTGTATGCTTTTCTAAGACCCTTATGCCATTCTCTCTTGTTTTTTTCTAAAAATAGATGTATATTTAATTTTAACTAAAGAAGTTTTAAATTAAAGATTTTAAAATGGGAGAATTACTTCAATTTTGTGCCCCAACTCCTGGCATTCCAGTGAACTCCCCAAGAAAGAGATGGGCAGCTGTCAGTCTACAGGATTAAGAGAAGACACACAATCTGGAGGCACTTCCTTCAGAAAGGAGGAAGAGAAATGGGCCTTGTGCTCATTCTCTCAGTACTTCCGTCTGCTGCACAAGAGGGGAAAGGTGAGAGGTCTATCAGGGCCCAAATAGTTCTGTGAAATTGGGATAAGATGCACAACCCTGACACTTCTCCCCAGGAGGGAGAAAAGGAGAATGGCATGTGCGCATCCACAGCAAATGTCTGAGAGGCTCCCAGAACCCCTAGCAAGGCTAATTAGTGAAAGAAAACTGCTGAAACCCATCTGTGAAGAGCGGGAAAAGTAGATGCTTCTCCAAATGCAGAAGGAGCAAGACAAACACACAAGGAAGGTGAAAAGTCATAGAAATATGATGCAACCAAAGGCACAAAATAAACCTCTGGATTTACTTTTGAACAAAAAGAAATGAAATGCTATTTGTTCTTCACCTCATCTCTCTGAATTTTCTGTAGGAATATAGGAGAATCCCACAATCTTTCAACAACTATCTAACCCCAAACTAGACAGGAATGATTCTTGAACTAAGCAGTAATATTCTAAACCTCCAAAACAAGAAGCACACAAACCATCTTTTTTTTTTTTTCAAAGACATCAGCTCTGAGGAAGAAGAAAGTGAAGGAAAAACTACAGATGAAAATTCAGTGATAAAAACATAATATAGGATGCCTTTTCTAGTGAGAAATTTTCTCCTGTTTGTATCCCTTTTGAAAATCAGTCCCTGCCAGTCACAGTCTCAAGCACACCATAGCAATAAATTTCAGCTTTGGACAATAAAGTAATTTTCCTGATTTTCTATTTTCTAGTCTTTAGAAGAAACACAATCTCCTCCTTTTCTTCATATGACTGATATAAAAGGGTTGATCCAAGTCATTGTATGTTCTGTGTTTCATGCTTGTGATTATGAGCCTTTATAGTTCTCCAAAGCAATGTGAAAGCAAGGCCATGGCCTAATTTCCTAAGTATGTAATATTAAAGGCAGGCAAGAATTCTACCACTGAACCACCAATGCAAGCGAAATTATGTAATATTAAAGGAACGCATGCAAAAGAAATTCTTTTTGAGCATAAAAGAAAAGAACACAGATTTTATTATGGAAGGCAAAATGATCTACATAATATAAAACTTAGATGAAGATAAATTTCTTTCATTCAAAGTGTTCACCAGTCATCACAAGTTGTAATGCTTTAAAGAATCTAACTCTACATTGTTAATTTCAAAGGAAGCACTTTTTCCTCACTGAACATTTTCTTAATCTTTCATTTAAGCAATTCTACTTTGACCATCAAATAATTCTTGTTTTCTTCTGGATGGCTGTGAATTTTCACACAACATTTTGGTAACTATTTACCTAGATTTGAAAGCAATATTTCACATAAAAAATTCTCAGATACATGAAAAGAATTATTCTCTATGACAGACTAACTCCACACAAATATAAAAATATATTGGGATTTTGGTACACATATTTGATTGCTAAGCAGTAACTCACTTACTGCCAATAAATGATCCTATGGTCTATTTTAACAGTTTCTCAAGACTCTGCATTGTCTGAATGTGTTCATCTTTACTGATTTCCATTTTAAGATGCATTGGTTTTCATTTTTATAAAACGGATTTTTTGTTGTTTATAGTTCACTGTGTTTGCAAAGCCTCTTTATTAATTTATTTCCCTAAATCAAATATGGTGTTAAGGACTGTGTGAAAATTCATCACCATATGCATTTCTGTATCTGATTCTGATAGCCACAAAGTGTTTAAGTAAATAGGTGAGTAACTGGACTTGAATCAGCATGAGACTATATAGTAAATTTAAATAGATGTCAAAGAAATCTAATACTTGTGAAAAAGCATATCATTAAGAACATAAATCTTAGAAGTTTAAGATCCAATCAATATGGTTTTTTCCAGGCGGAAAAGCTGTCCCTTGGGCAATTAGATCTTTATTCCATTTAGAGAATGTATCTAGATGTGGCTACAATATTTATGCAACAATGTCCTCAATATTTCCCTCCTCATTCTTCTTTCTAATGATTTATTGTCTTTAACTCTTTCCTGTACACATGGCAACTCTACTTTTACACATAAAATTCCAAAAAAATGCATGAAGTCAGGTTAAAACATTGTGTTTGTCTCATTTTACCCCAACCAAAAAAACAAATTTTATTCTGATCATGGTGAACTGGTCATATTTATGTGCTTGTGTGGATATTTGAAGCTACATGATAATTGCTATCAATAACTGCAATCAAGTAGTAAGTGTAGCATTCTAATGTTCTCTTACGTACATTTTTTTTTGGAGTAAACTAATTTCTAAAACATTTTATTCCTTTGCAATTTTTGATGTCCTTGAGAAAAACTTTACATGATTCATGTAAAACAAGTATCTATAAGAGGATTACCAAAGTGATGTTTCTAATTCTTACACTTGGTCTTAAAACAGCAATTGCAACTTAAGAGCAACTGCTCACAACACACAAGTAGCTTTTTACACATGAATGCCAGATGCACTTGGAAGGTAAGTACGAACTGCATTCTATATCTGTGAGTAAAGAAGTGGAAGCTTAGAGAAATGAGAAATTTGCTAAAAGTAATAAAGATAAGATATTGACCAAGCAGGAATGCGTAGCCCAGTCCTCTGGATGCACTTTCCATTAACCCACAGAATAACTCTTCCAGATCGTACCTCAACTGATAAGTATAATGAATTACTTCCACAACAGTCAAATCTCATCTTTTAAAAATATTTTAATTGTCTTTATTTTTTATCCCGGAATCCAACAGCACTTCATTATATAAAACAGAATAAGTGTTCCAGAGGATGAGACTGAGGGGGCTGATTTCACAGAGTGAAAAAGGCCAAAGAAAACAGAAACAAAAACAAAAAACAAAAAAGTGCCACTTATACACACACACATAGTCAAATCACATCTTGAAGATGTGCCCAAATAAACTCCTTATCCCTCTGGAATTTCAAAGTAGGGTCAATATTTTATTTTGCAGCAGTATCTCTTTCCTCCCATTTACCTCCAAATGTCATCTGGCATAATTATTAATTCATATAAATTACTTTTTCATAGTATTAAGAATTTCACAAAAATCTCATTAGGAGTTTGAAGGCATTTTGCCATTTTTCTAACAATGACTGTAATTACTGATATAAAGACAATCATGCTTTTTAAAAATTCAGTCTCAGTGCCTTACTCTGACACCTCCCTTATAGTACAACCATAACACACACACATATAAAATTGTGGAAAGTTGTTCCCTTGGCAATAGGGGAAGCCTCTGGCCTTCCCCATCAGGATGTTTCAGCTACAAGTTGGCAGGATAACAGACAGAAGTGGCTCAGTAATAGAGATTTGTGATATTACACAGATGTCTGGTGGTAGAAAGTTTCAGGTACAATTCAGCAGCCTCAAAGAAGCTATCAGAGACCCTAGTTTTTCTCTCTTTTCCCTCCACCATCCTTGGACTGTCTGCACTGCTTCCTTTCGTGGTTGAAAAGGTAATGTTATGCTTTTAACTACAACCATCATGTTCACACATGACAACAATCAAAATATCCAAAAAGAATTATGTGTATTTTCCAGTCTTCATTCCCCCTCTCTCCCTCTCTCATCAGCATGATGTAAACTCTAAATGTAAAGACAAATATTATTTGTTGGCTCGACATTTAGTAAAACTGAGAAAGCATCCTAAGGCATAAAAGTCTCCTTCCAACTGTACTATCACGGATAAAATCCCCAAGTCAAATGACCTCTCTATCAAGATGACCAGCTACCACTGAGAAGCTGGTTTCTGTTCCCTGACTGTATGTTCCCATCACATCCTCTCACCAGAGCCACCCCCTTATGCCACAAAGCTTATTCCTCCTGTTCCAAAAGCAACTCCCGAGTGGCCTTCTGTGGCATGCAGTATCCTCCTCCCCTTGAGCTGAGTATTTGTGACTGATAAGTGCTGTTAATCACATTTGTCCAGTAGCAGTTGTCATGTGTTCAACAATCCTTCTGTGCCTAAGGAAAATGTCTCAATCCCTTGCCAACAGGGTGAATTGAAGACAATTAAAGCAATCAGGGAAAATCTTCCCCTCAGAAATCTTCCTTTTCATTCCTTATATCTTATCCGCCAGAAAGAAATCACACAGTAACCCTTGATCTAACCACTGGCTAAGAGTACAGTGACAATCGCAGCTGGCTTAGACTGGTCAGGCATCACCCTCTGCAAGATGCACAGTGCTACTACCTAATGTCAGCACAACAAGGAACCTTGTTAGGAAAGGACAGGTGATGGCTTTGGGGAGGTATCACAAACATTTGGTTGAAGCCTTATTGTTTCACCTTTAGCCATACTAGAAATGATCTCTACAAAGAAGAGCTGCACTGTCGCAGCTCCTTCTGAACATCCTGCCTGTCACTCTAATTGAAGCGGTAGAAGGTCAAAAGATTAGCAGTTGCCAGGAAGATGTAGAGGAAGGTAGCTGATAGCAATATGTATTCTCTCCTTGAATTTAATCCATTCAACTTCTATGTGAAAAAGATATTATTATCTGCATTCTGCTGGCACACTTACAACTCCATATTATGTGCAAGAACACCACATACCAATTGGTGAATTTGGGATTCAAATATGGATGTGTCTGACCGTGAAACTGGAGTTCTCTTGTAATTACACAGTTCATTCTGGCTGAGGCATGAATCTCAAAATCATTGAAGGCAGCTGACACTTAGAATAAGCTGCTGACACTAGGAAACTTGCTCTAAGAGCATGAGATATGACCAAACAAGGCCCTAGGGGCCTTTGATTCAAGGAAAATAAGGCCCCAGAGGGGAAAATTGAGTTTTCAACATAGATGAGTTCAGGGAATTAATTAGACAGCCAGAGGATTCAAGTTCACCTCTGCCTCCTCTACCACCTAATCCCTATGCTTTGGTCATTCTCCTAAATAGACAGAAAGCAAATAAAAATACATTAGGCTAATCAGCATCGTTGATAAGACATCTGAGAAGCCTTCTATGAGGGGGAAAGTTTACCCTAAAGGCTTTCAGATGTCTGAGGACTCAGGCATAGTTTTTGGACAGTAGATATAATGTGCTTATTCTAGCTCAACAATTCCAGGTCTTTTGTTCCATGTTTTAAATCAATCATTTTCAAACCTCTCATTGGAATCTATTTCACAATACAATTAGAAAGATAAATAAGAAAGTAAAGACAAAGTAAACACATTTGAATAATCAGACTAAATGATATTTTTTAAAAATCTGAGCATAATGAGGTGAATCAATGGTCCCACATCCTAATCTGTGGAACCTGAGGATGTTACCATATATAACACAATGTGAAAATGTAATTAATATAAGGATCTTGAGATAGTAAAGGAATCCTGGATTATTCAAGTGAGCCCTAAAATGCAGTCACAAGCATCCTTACAAGATGACAACGAAGAGGGTCTTGACCACACAGAGAAAAAGATAAGTGAAACACGGAAGCAGAGATCACAGTGACAGGTGAAGGTGGACATCAGAAGCCCGGGAACAGCAACCACTGAAATCAAAAAAAGGCAAGAAGCTAAATTTTCCCTGCTGAGCCTCAAAATTTCCTGATGATGCCTTGACTTTAGACAAGTAAAACATCTGGATTTCTGACCTCCAGAACTGTGAGAGACTAAATCTCTGTTGTTTTAAGCCACCAGGTTTAATTTGTTATAGCAGTCACCGGCAACTAACAGAAAAGTGTAGTATGTCTAATTTTTTTTATCCTAGGAATTGAAGCCAGGGATGCTTTATCACTGAGCTATAACCCTAGTCCTTTTATTTATTTATTTTGAGACAAAGTCACACTAAATTGCTAAGGCTGGCCTTAAATTTACAATCCTCCTGCTCTATGCTCCCAATTAACTGGGATTACTGGCATGTGCCACCACACTCTGCTTACTATGTATAATTTTTAAAGAATAATTTCTAAAAAGGTATAAAAATAGACTTAAAGACAAATGAACCTGTTCCAACTACAAGGTACTCCAATTAGCTGTGTGAACTTGGGCAGTTTGCCAGTTCAGAAGGATAATTATTAAACCTTTCTGAACCTGCTAACTCGTCCATAAAAAAGGTAATGATGACTACTATATTCATCAGTAGTCTCCAGAGGAACAAAACCAACGAGATGTGTATAGATTTATTTTAAGAAAATGGCTCAGGCAATTATGGAGGCTTGTCATGTCCAAAATTTGCAGGGTAGGCTAACAGGCTGGAGGCTCAGGAAAGAGTTGATGAGCTGATGTAGTTCAAGCTCAAGGGTAGCCTGTGTCAGAATACTCCCTTCCTCTGGGAGATCAGTTTTATTCTATTAAGACCTTCACCTGATTGGATGAAGCTCATTCTCAACACAGAGGGTAATCTGGTTTTCTCAAAGTCCACCAATTTAAATGCTAATCTCATCTGAAACATAACTTCATAGAAACATCTAGAATAACATTTTATCAAATATGAGTGTATGATAGTCTAGCTAAATATGTGGGTACCACAGTCCAGCCAGCTGCTCTTGGGAAACAAAATTAACCTTCACAACTCCTTCATGGGATTATAATGAGAATAAATGAAGGATACATGAAAAGTATAAAGAAAAATAAAACAGAATACTATTAGCATTATCACTCACAAAGAGGTGACATAATAATTCCACCAGGCTCATGAGTTTGGGAATCAGACTATACTGAAGTCAAATTCTAACTTGATCATTTAGTACATGTCTGACCATCAGCTTCCCTTTTATAAATATGATTAATAAGACCCAATCCATTCAGTATGTGAGGGTTAAATTCAATTTTAATTCAATGAAAAAAATATATTTTGCTTAGTGGAAACATGAATGTTCCCATCTTTTCTCCTTCTCTTACAAACTCCCCTATTGCTGCTTGCCTCTGTCTTCACTGTACTTTGTACTCCTCTAGATTCCAGTAATGCTGCTGCCCATTGGAAAAGACCCAAAGGGAAGATGGTAGGGAGATAGGCAAGAACTAAACATCTACTATTCATGCTTTTACTAAAAATATAACCCTTTGTAAATATCCTATTTCAACATAAATTCCATTTTGTGAAGTGATTCCCATATCCTGGCTGATGGCCCACACTAGCCATGATTTACTGATCTGATTTCAACAAATTTGCTAAGAAAAAAATGTAGACAAATTCATTCCCAAGAATATGCATGCTGGAGTCAGCCAATTTGGCAATTACATTATAATTTTCATCCCCTAATTATACTTCCTACCATAACTAAATGTGTCCACCAAGATGTCAGTGGAGGATAAAGAACAGAAAAACTGGAAAGAACGCTGGCCCTGGGTTCATTCTGAGGTTGGTTGGGATCCAAGTTCAGCCTCTCTTGAACTGTGTAACCTTAAGTGAGATTCCAGGGCTTGAGTGCCTCTTTAAGAGAGAGAGACAGAGGGAGAGATTATAATAGTAAGAGTGTTCCAGATGGCTGCATGGGTTAGAAAACTAACTGTGAGGTATCTGGTGCACAAAAAAAATAGATGTAGGACAATATACTGTTGTCATTATAGGTAATATTTCTACAAGCTAGAAAGAACTCTGAGAGACAGATTTGAGTATAAGAGATATCAGAAAGTCTCAGCGAGTTGTAAAGAACAAGAGGTTGGACTACAGAATAAGAGGTTGAGCTTAGTGGACAAAGCAAATAAATGAAAGGGAAATGAGCAATTCTTCTTATCTAACTTAAAATTAAAAATCAGTGAAGCATTCATGAGTCTTTCTTGACTTTGTTACAATACAGAGTCCTTGGAGCTGGAGCGGTGGCTCAGCGTTTACAGCGCTTGGCTAGCAAGAGCAAGTACGCGTGTTCGAACCTCAGCACCACATACACAACAATACAGAGTCCTTGATATTGAATGAGCTAAAAGAAGATTTCAGAGATTTCAGTAATTCCTAGCTTTCCCACAAAGAACTTCTTCCTTCTGCATCCACAGAATCTACCTGATGGGTTAGAAGCAGAAGTGGACTGGGATTGAAGACCAATTACTTCAGTAAACTCTGCCAGTGAATCACTGTGAAGTAGGATAGACAATTCCTCAAGAAGAGAGTATGTAAAAGACAATTTGAATCACTTCCCCAAGGACATGTATACCAGAATGAGTTGGCCAACAGTATTAGTTTAAGCAAGAAAGAAGAGGTAGCTTGTCTGGAGCTTGTTTGGGTGCTCCTCAATCATCATCCATTCTATTTCTGTGTTCTGTATATTTCATTCTCAACATTATTTATGGGCCAGGAGTTCTACTAGGGAGCCAATCAACATGTTCACACACCAAAGATCAAGAAGAAGGAAAGGGGAAAATGTAATATGGGTACACATCCCAGGGAGTTAGAGCCTTCCAGAACTTTTTTACATGATCAAGCAAACTCCAAGGAAGCAGAAAATGTGATATAGTTAACTAGGCATTCTGCTTATCCACATAATATTGAGGTATGAATACTGAGAAAAATGGGTGAAGAAACTTTCCATGAAAGCCCAAGAAAGAAAAGGGAAACAGGTCTACAGCTTTTTATCTCCATGCTTTAGTCACCTGGTGGTTTTAAAATATATCCAAGGCTAGGGACATGGCTCAGTGCTAGAGCATTTCCCTCACATAAACAAGGCCCTGACTCCATCCCCAATACCATAAAAATTTCAAAATACATAAATACATTAAAATTTTCAAAAATTATTTTGACATTTATTATCTTCAAAAGGTGGAGCCTAATGCCCTCCCCTCAAGTGTGGGAAGTACTTGGTGGTTCTAATGAGTAGAATACAACTAAGAATGGGTTATTAAAGACATTGTGATACTTGTTCACTCTCTCTGATTCTCTCTTTTCCTCCCCTTCTCTCTTTCTCTCTCAATGTGTGTGGGTGTGTGTCTGTCCCTGTGACTCTATGTCTGTCTCTCTCTCTATATACATATATCTCTGTGTGCCTCTCCTGCCTCTGTGTCTCTCATCACTTGCTCAGGAGAAGGAGCCAGCAGCCATTCCAAAGACATGGAAGCAACCTATAGACAGGCTCACATACCTAGGAACTGAGGCCTCCTGCCAAAAGCCATGTGAGTGCACCATCTTGGAACAGGAACTTCCAGCCCAGACCAACTTTCAGAGGACTACAGTCCCTGCCCAGGTTCTGAGAGCAACCTCATAAGAAACCTTGAGCTAAATCCACTCAGTTAAACTGCCCCCACTTACTGGACCTATAGCAAATATGTGAAACTATTAATATCTGCTATTTTAATCTATGAAGATTTGAACCTGGTTCAATGGTGCATACCTATAATCTCAGTAACTCAGAAGACTGAAAAAAACAGGATCAAAAGTTTGAGGCCAGACTCATCAACTTAGTGAGACCATTAGCAAATTAGTGATACCCTG
>PVKS010045713.1:0-13652 GCA_004027875.1 Aplodontia rufa
GAGGCTACCTTTTCCTCTGGAAAACAAAAACTTTGGGAATTCCACTAGAACCAAGCCTTTTTCCTCATCACTGGTATGTTTAAGAGATATAGATAGGGAAGGCAGGAGATTCGTGACAGGTCCCCCATGCTGTGAGCCCCTGGGGCACAGCTGGAGGGTCTTGTGGCTGAGGATACCAGACAAAGGGGCTTTGGGGCCCAGCTGTCAGGGAGGAAGGTGCTCTGAGGTTTCTGTCTCCCTTCACCTGTCAGGGGCTCTCTTACTCAGGGAATAATGTGCCACCTGGGCTACTGATGGGACAGGTGTAAAACTCTGCTGCACGCTGGAGAGTGCACCAAGTGTCCTATGACCTTATTTCTTCTCCTTCCTTCTCCTCCTCCTTCTCTTCCTTCTTCTCTTCCTACTCCTCCTTCTCCTCCTCCTTCTCGTCTTTCTTCTATACTGGGGATTAAACCCAGGGCCTTGCACACACTATACAAGGGCTCTCTTTGAGCTAATTTCTATATTTAAAAAAAAACTAAATTTCAGTTCTAAATTAAGCCCCCATCAAACTAGAGGATCCCGCTCTGCACATACTTTCTAGGATTCTGTGATAGAGCAGTGTATTTGGGGGGCTCCTGGCCATACCCATGTTTGACATCCTTGCATCATACCTGACACTGTGCCCTCCTCAGAGGGACTTAAAGTCCTCCAGCAGTGGTACTAGTCACAGGAAAGATTATGCCTGCTAGATTTCTGGGCCCAGGGACTCCTTTTATATGGATATTGAAGATACAATGTTGAATAAAATGCAAGAAGGGCCTATGCATTGGAGGACTTTCTATTGAAGGGAGACAGGCTAAGCTTGCAACAAACCATGATGTACACTTAATGCCCACCAGGGACCAGGAGCTTCCTCAAGACCCAGTGGTGGTGGTGGGGTAGTGTTTTGGAAGAACCCTTATCTTGCTTGCCTTGTCCGGCTAGAGGAAATCTCTCCTCAGCCCCAGAACCTCCCCCTCATTTCTTCCACCAAATCTTCTGGCATGGACAGAATGTTCCAGAACCTTCTATAGCTTTCTCCTGTCTTCTGTGTAACCCAGACTGGCCCTTAAGTAAAGAGCACAGAGTACTGGCTTGAAATGGGGGAGAAACAGGATTGCCACATCATTTGCTGGACCCCCTTTGAAAGAGTGTTTTAAGAATCCAAGACAACATCAGGAAAGGATGGGACCAGGTATGGGACTCTACAGTACAGCACAGGCCACCAACTCATGAAACAGGTGTGTGTTGGTCAACTTTTGATTGTTGTTACCAAACTAGCTGACATAAGCAACTTAAGAAAACATTTATTTTGGCTCATGGTTTCAGATGTGTCACTCACTCCATGGTTGGCTGGCTGGCTCCATTGCTTTGGGCCTGAGGCGAGGCAGAACATCATGGCAGAAGTGTTGGTGGAGGAAAGCTGCTCAGGTCATGATATCTGGGAAGCAGAGAGAAAGAGAAATGGGCTAGGGACAAGAAATATCCTTGCAGGGCATCCCCCAAGTGATTGACTTCCTCCAACCATGCCCCACCACCTACAGTGTTCACTTCCTCTTAGCAGTCCATTCAGTCTCCAATGGATTGATCCACAAGTAAGCTCAGAGCTAGCATGAGCCAACCACTTCTCCAAAATTTCATGTCTAGACACTGCTGCATTAGGGATCAAGCCTTCAATGCAAAAGCTTTTGGGGAAATTCCAGATCCAAATCGTAACATGGAATCCAGGAGGGAAATATATAGTGAGGAAGAGTCCACAAGCACCGCAGATCAATAGCCCAATAAATCTTCCTGACATTCAGATGCTTCCATGTGAACACACAATTTTAACACAATCATCATTTAGTTTTCATTTCCCCCATGTTTTAGTCAGGTTTTTTGCTGCTGTGACCAAAAGACCTGACAAGAACAGCGGGAGAAGAAAAAGTTTATTTTAGGGCTCAGAGTTCCAGAGGTGTAAGTCCACAGACGAGTGGCTCCATTCCTCAGTTGTTTATGTCAGTTTGGTCACAACAATCAAAAGTTGACCAACACACACCTGTTTCATGAGTTGGTGGCCTGTGCTGTACTATAGGGTCCCATACCTGGTCCCATCCTTTCCTGATGTTGTCTTGGAATTCTTAATACTTTCTTTCAAAGGTGAGGCAGCACATCATGGCAGAAGTGTGGGGTGGAAGAAAGTAGCTCAGGTCATCTCACCAGGAAGGAGAGAGAGAGAGAGAGAGAGAGAGACTGACTTATCTCACCATGAACAAATCTGTAACTCCAAGGGCATGTCCCTAGCTACTCACCTCTTTCAGCCACCCTACCTGCCTTCAGTTGCCACTCAGTTAATCCTCATTATTGGATTAATTCACTGATTTGATTAAGTATTTCATTTCATCTCTTAGCTTCTTGCATTGCATGACTTTTTGTGGGACATCTAATATCTAATATTTTTATAACACCCTATACAAAGGAAGGAACAGAATGGGATGTTGTCTGTGGAGACTAAAACTACACTGCTTGATCAGATCGCATCTCTGTGGTCACTATCTGTCACTATCTGTGGTCACTATCTTTGGGCAGCACCTGTCTCTTCATCCATAAAATGGAGACTTTGATCTCCCTGCCTCTGGAGACTCAGTGGATTAGACTGAACCAACCAGGAGTGAGAGAGGCTTGGGGATTGTAGTGATGCCTCTTTCTGTGTAGATCTGGTCCTGGCCTTGAGATATGTCATAGAGCATCCCACAGAAAGACCTGTGTATCAGAGTTCCTGGCCACTGAGATGAGACATGCACTGGAAGGACACAGGCAAGCACAAGACACTTCAGGGGGAAATGCACTTGGGAAACTAAAGGCAACGAGGGGGTCAGATACTGATACCATTTTAGTAGGTACTCAGGTGTTTTCCTTCATATAAGTATTAGAGATTTTTTTTTTAAGAATAATACCTGGGGGGTGAAGCAGTGGCTCAGCGTTTACGGCGCTTGCCTGCCATGCCTAAGTAGATGGGTTCAAACCCCAGCACCCACATACACAACTAAGTGTCAAAGCAATGAAAGCCATGTGAAAAGCTAAATAAAAATAGGTTCTCTCTGTCTCTTTCTCTCACTGTCCTTTTTTCTTTAAAATAAAAAAGAATGATTGGTTACTTATATAATATATACTTTTTTGGAATTTTTCTTTTTCTTTTTTTTTATTAAGAGATTTATTATTGAACAAGCATACACTCCTGGGTATTTTCCTAGGGGATTTAGAATCAGCTCATTATAGTGACACAGCAATATCTATGTTCATAGCAGCTCAATTTACTATTGCTAGATTATGGAAACAACCCAGATGTCCCTCACTGGATGAATGGATCAAAAACTGTGGCTCATTTATACCATGGAATTCTACATAGCAATTAGAAAGAATGATATTGCAGCCTTTGAAGGTAAATTGATGGCTATGGAAGAAATTATGCTGCGTAAAATCAGCTTACCACAGAGAACCAAGGGTCGGATGTCTTCACTCATCTCTGGAGGATGGATTTCGACCCTGGCCATTGAGAAAGGTGGTCTATTATCATGTTTTAAATCCAGATAAGGTGTAATGTTATACAACATAATGCTTACATATTGATGTTATTATTAATGGATTTTTTCCTCCTCAACATATTTTGATTAGTTATACCTTAAAACTATGTTTTGGATACGTCTCTTAAGTTTATCTATTTTATAGAATTTTATTAATTCCAATATACTTTTATTTAGATCTCTTGGGTTTTCTAAGTAGATACACAAACTGATTGAAAGCAGAATGTCATCACATCCTTCTTACAACACTTACAATGACAATTAGTGTTTTACCTGTAGTGATATTCCTGGGCATCTGTAATGCCATATGGAGTATCATTATCTTGCAACCAACTTTTATATGGTATTCAACTATGTTCAAGCTTTGTGCTTCTCTCCCAGCCCTCTCTCTGTTGGTGAGCTTACTCACTCCATGTGGTAAAGACTGCCTGGTGTAGGGATCCAGCCCAGCTTGGTTTTGGTGTCTAATAGACATAAAAGCTCCACATGGCCAGTGCTAAACTCCAGGTCTCCTGGTTGTCCTAAAACCCTGCAGTCCTTAAGCTGGCTCCTTCTGAGTTAGTGGCAACTGCATCCATCCAATGGCTTTCACTCCTACACCATTCTACCAACTTAAATCTGCAGGTCACTGCTTCTCTCCCTCGAAGACACCTCAAGAACCTCAGTGTTCCTCACCTTGCATCTGATACCACTATCTCACACATGGATGTCTGCACTTCTCTCCTTTGCACTATATTCCACATGTCCCCATTTCTGTGACAGGTCCATTGTTTGACAAAACTACATAATCCAATCTTTATTTCTAGCCACAGAACTGGTACCTCTTGGCCTTTGCCTTCCTCTACTCTTTTTCCAGGCCCTTGGTCTTGTCCATTCCCTGTTCCTACAATGCTCTTTCTCCAAATATCTAAAGCTCTTTCCCTAACACATTGTTTAATTATTGTCTCCCAACTGAGGCCTGCTCTTCCCACCTGATATAAATTTGCACTCCAATTCCAGATCTCTATTTTATTTTTGCCTTTTCCCATGAGACTCACTTTCTCACATATGCAACAGATTAAAGGTGGCCTCATGTTTGCTACTTCTCCCATCCAGAGGCAGCCTGTTCCTCTACCTACTTGAGTCTAGATTGGGTCTCTGGATAAAGTGATGCCATTCCCATTTCAGGCTTTGTTCTTTGAAAGGATTTTACCTTCTGATTCTTGGAAAGCCTACTGTAGGGATGTTCTCTGCTGGAACCTAGTCACAATTCCATGGGAAGAAGCTTGAGCTCAAGGTGAGGCCACATACGTGCACTCCATTCCACATCCCAGCTGAGCACCAAATGGACCACCAGCATCTCCATTTCTAACAGGCAGGTTATTGAGCTATAGGAACATTTCAAACCCAATCATCTCCAGACACCTGCACTGCCAGGTGATGGCAGATGGAGCAGAAGAACTTCACAGCTGATCCCAGTTAACCAAGAGAATCACAAGTAGGAAAGCAACTTAGAATTGCTTGCTACATAGCAATAGATAACTGATACAAACTTCATGCAATTTACGTAACATGTTTATTGTGTATCTTCTGTTCCCCATGACGCCCTCCTCAAACACACACACCATAGCTAGAATGTGACCCCCACAGGAAAGTGATCTTTGTTTTGTTCACTGATGTATCTATGACTCAATACATATTTATGGAATTAATAGACAAACTGTTAGTTTGAATTTTTGCCATTGTTATCTTCAGAGAAAGTTCTTATGGTATTCTCTTTTCAAAACTAGAATTGAACGTCATTGTTTTGCAGTTTATCAAGGCATCAATATGCCATTTCACTTATTGACATGGGGTATTATATTACCACATTTTCAAAACTCATATTTCCAATATATAGTCAACTTAAGGTCAAGGGTTATTTTTCTAATATGTTTTACAATTTGATCCACATGTTCTCTTTGATGAGATTTGTGCATTCATAATCTACTAAAAGGGGGTCTATATTTTTCTTCCCATTTAAAAAAATGTTTTCCTTTTGGATTTTACAAATTTCACAAAATAAAATGACTTTAATTCCTTTATTATTGTATTGTGAAAAGAATATATACACATGGCGTAACAATAATATGGATAATTATTCAAAGAGGGGGAAAAACATAGTGAGCACCTTGCCCATAGTCAGACTTCCAGCAAGAAGCAGAAATGAAATTTGGTATTTCTTTGAAGGAGCTGTTCTGAGAATGAGCTATTCCTAGAAGATGATTTTTAAGAAATGCCAAAATCTGCCAACATCCTTTAAATTGCAGGATGAAACCAAAGTCATTCAAAGAATTGTGCAGATCCATACAGAGCAAAACAATATGGGCTAAAGATGTGGTTTCATAATGGCTTGCACTGTCTTTCTGCTTTCAAAATAAGAGGCAGTAAGGTGCGTTCCCTGGCATCCTGGTACATTTCTATGTCAGGAAGCTGTCTCTCCTGTGATGGGGTGAGCTGCAGAGAGATGGGCAATTACACATGCTATTTCAGAGCCAGGCTGCCTGCAACCCAACCTGGAAGTTGATGGCTGTGTAACCTTGGGGAAAGCAATCTACAAGGCCTTGCTTCCTTCCTCCTGTCAAATGGTAGCAAATGTAGCACCTACCTCAGGTATAAGGTGACTCAAAACCAGGAGCATGCTCACTCTACAGCTGACCCTCAAAATTAATTATTGTTCAAAACACCACCTGACCATGGCTCCATTCTCCCATGCCTTGCTGGGAAGGTTTACAGTTGTACTAAAGATGAGCAATTTGGTGGCCCTAGAACCCTTTGTTAATTTGAGGAACATATAAATTTGTTGACTAGGAAAAACCTGCGTGCAAATACAGACTTCTAAATTCATTTAAAAGGTTCAAATCCTGCATTACGAACCTGTGGCTAAGTAAATTCGCAATTCCCTCTCCTACATGTCCAGATTCTAGGACTACTATGCCACTAGGGTTCTACTTCCCTGGGACTCTGATTCTAATAAGTGCCTCATGTGCTGACATACAGTTAAGTCTGCTTCACTTGAAAACTTCATCTCTCATTTGACACCCCTGCCTGACTCCTTCTTCTTTGCTTATGCTTCTTTTGTTCTCACTGGAAATGTTGTTCGGCATGTTTGGGTGCAGGATTAAATCCTTCTTGGGGGACTGAGTGTGACCATGTGGAGTGTTAGACAAAATACTCAACATTCCACTGCCTCTGTGGGTCAGGCAGGGGGAGCCAGCAGTTGTTCCCTCTACCGTGAGGCTGCACAGCTCAAAGCTGGGCTTGGTGAATCTCCAAGTTATTTCTCCTGCCTTCCTGCTGCTTCTGACTCCACTTTAGCTGACAGAGAGCAGCCGCTGAAGATTCTTGCTGCTGCCTGTCTTGATCTCATGTTTGATGAGGGATTTTTGCTGTGATCCTTGAAGAGACTAGGGCCTCCTGGATGTATACCCACACTAGTTTTTGGGTTTTGGGTCCCACCATTTGTCCCTGGATAAAGGACACATAGGTCAGAAGGGATGCTTCATGTTATTGGCAGTCACAAGTCAAGGCAGGATGAAAAATCAGATGAACTATGGCATTTTCTGTTCATAGAGAAACCCAACAATCCAATCATTCATTAGGTATTAGTCAGTGTTCTTCAGAGGGACAGAGAGAAAGATTATAAAAATTGACCCACATTACTGATTAGAGAGGATGAGATGATCTATGATCTGCCATCTGTGAGTTGGAGACCTAGAAAAGCTGATGGTGTAATTCAGTGCAAGTACAAAGGTCTGAGAACAAGGGAAAACAATGATGTAAATGCCACTCCAAAGGCAGGAGAAGACTGATGCCTCAGTTCAAGCAGGCAGGAAGAAACAAGGGTGAATTCCTTCTTCCTCTGCCTTTTTGTTCTAACCAGGTCCCCAAATATTAGATGATGTCATTCCACAGAGGGGAAGACCTTCTGCTTTAATCAGTTTGCCAGTTCAAATCTAATCTCGACCAGAAACACTTCACAAACACAACCAGAAATAATGTTTAGCCAAATATCTGGGCACCTGGTGATCCATTCAATTTGATCAATACAATTAAATATCATACTTCATTTAAACTTGTCCTCGAGATTCTATAAGCATCACTCTGTGGTTTGAAAATGTTTAATGACTCCTCTTGCTCATAGCGTTAAGTGTTAGTTGAATACAAGTAGTTCAGTTAGACATTCAAAGCCACCATCACTGTCCTGTCCGTATTCCTACTGAGTTAGACAATTCCTCAGCTCTCTTGGCTATTGCTCATTCCAAGTTGTTCTGATCTGGGAGTGTGGGGTGGGCATTTAAGACTTTTGGCTTCTTTGTTTGGGAATGTGGTTATTCCTTTCCAGAATATAGTGACTTTTTGAAATCCTTAGGGTTCCTTTACTTCAGAGGAGCTTCTGTAAATGGTCCCATGATTTCAAACATAATCAATAATTATATGTCAGTGTCAGGACTCCCAAGAGTTTCCCCCTCCACATTCTACCTGCTCCATACATCATATAAATTCACTGTCTGCATGCAGAAGTGGGTAACACAAGGAATTGAACAACTCTCATAGATATTCTTTATACAAATTTTCTACTATGCCAAAATTAACCCAGGACTGCATATACATTCTTTCCTAAGTAGATTCATAGTACAGGAACCCACCTTGGCCCAGAATGTCATGTTGCCTCTATGTTGACTCGTCCAGTGGCAGATGGATAACACATTTGGAAACTCTCCTGTGGAGTGACACAGCCTTTTTCTTCCTTTGGAGTCTGGTGCATGATGAAGGTGGGGTTGGGAAGGATGGGATCAGACAAGATGTGGAGCCATGGAACACAGCCAGGCCAGCTAGTGTAGAGAGACATTGCCCTGAGCTTGGTCTGCAGAAGATAGCCCCCTGAAAATACATGTGAATGCTCCTATTACAGCAGATGAAGAAGAGTCAGAATTGGAGCTTCAGCTGGGAGGTGAGAGGCACTGAGGAATTCAATAAGGGAAGCAATTTCTCCCTGCTGAGTGGGTGCCCAATCCATCTCCCTGGAATTCAGTGCTCCCTTTTCTGTAAGCAGAGTGGGTGCTCTGTGTCATCTGAAGAAACACATTGTAGAATTAGTATTGCTTGAATTTTCCCCAACATTTTGTTATGAACATTTTAAAACATGCCAAAAAAATGGAGATAAGTTCACAATGAACCCCCATTTCCCCATACCATAAATCCTAATTGTGCTATTTGTGTTCTGCAGATGATCCCCAACTTTGGCTGGCTTAACTTAGCATCTTTAAACATGAGGATGAAACAAAAGTGATATCTTCTGAGGAGAAAGCATGCTGTGAATTTTGAATTTTGATCTTCTCCATGGTAAGCAATATGTGTTACAATCTCTCTCTCAGTGTGGGGCAGTGACAGTGAACTAATGTCCCAGTCAACCATAGGCCATGAAAGAGAATGACTGATACCCTACAAAGCACCACATTACTAAGGCACAATATTTGACAGGTTAAGTGTATTAAAGAAATTTTCTTCTTACACTATTTTTGGGGTACCATGGATTTATTGGGATGTAATTCCACGTAATTTCAGGAGCAGCCATAGAATATTTGCTTTATTGCGTATCTGCCTGGCTGTCCAAGCATGCATGTATCATCAATCCTACCAATTTGTCATTGTATTTCAGAGTAGGCTGCAGATATCAGTTATATCTATTTTCCACAATGGCATTTAAAATTATATTTAACTGCCAAAGAAAATTGAAGTCATGAGATTTTATGATTATCAAAGGGGGCACAGTTAAAACAGACAGAAGAATTTAACCAGAAGCCATTTTTTTCTGTTGTGAGGATGAGAGGGAAGCCCTTGTAAGGACAGAATGATTACAGAGGTGAGCCTGGAGGTCATGACTCTTCATTCAAGATCTCATGGGTCCCAGCAGGTAAGGAGGGTTTGAGACACATTTCATGATGGGAGGTGGTTTTTTCAGCTTGAATTTGGGGGATAAAAATCATATATCTGAGTGATAATTCAGGAGGAGACATAAAGGACAAAGGACAAGATGAAAATCACATTGGAGGTCCACAGAGATTTCAATTTGGAGGGGATGAGCCAAGAATACAGCTCTGGTGGGAGAAGAAACGAAGGAAGTGGAGTCTGTAACCATCATGGGAAGCCCAAAATTAAAAGGAGGACCAGGAAAGATCTGGATCATTTGTACTAGCCATATGGGCCACCTGGGCTCCAGGAGCTTGATTATACATCAGTGTTTGGAAGTGGCTATGGGTTTTTTGACTCTTAACTGTGCACATGGATTTGTGGTAGCATAGGATCCTCATAAAGGATTGCAAGGACAGCTCTGTGTTTAGGTCTCTAGTCTGAAAGATCTTCTACTCATTCCATTAAATAGAAATCAACATTATACCAAAGAAGATTTTGGTTATTGTCAGTTTGGGAGATTCCAGGTTATACGGAAGAAGTTTCTTTACTATAGGATTTCTTAGATGCTTAACACAAGGTATGAAATATGATTCTCTGAGGAAATAAAGTTGTGTTTCTAGAGAGCCTACCATTTGTTCGAGATCTCATTGGGAGCTCCTTTTGTATCACACAGCCCTGAGTTATGTGGGGTATTGTCTTACAATGGGGGCTTCAGTGTTGTTCATTGGATTCCATTAAGCTACGTTTAAGCAACAGTCAGTGTAGAAGAAGAGAAAATACTAGTATGGTCATCCTCTCTTACCTGTAGTTTTACTTTTCAAGGTGTTGATTTCCATAACTTCAGTTACCCCTGTCAACTATTGTCTGAAGATTATATCTGGAAAAATTCCAGAAATAATTCATAAGTCTTTAATTGCACGCCATTTTGAGTAGTGTGATCAAACCTTGCATAGTCCTGCTTTGCCTGCCTGGGATACAAATCATCCTTTGTCTAGTGCATCCAGACTGTGTATATTACTCATCCATTAGTCAGTGGTGGTCTCCATGATCAGATCCAATATTTCAATACTGTAGTGCGTATGTTTAAGTAACCTGTATTTTACTCAATTTTGGCCCCAAAGCTAAAGCGTTTATTATAATATACTGCTATAATTATTCAATTTTATTAGTTTTTGTTGCTAATGTTTTACTGGGTCTAATTTATAAATTTAATTTTATCATGGTTACATATATATCAATTCCTTTAGTTCCTAAAATGAAGGACTCCCTCCTTCCAGGGCAGTCCTATGAAAGTCCTTGTCACGGTGTCTACAATTTGCACTTAAGGCAATACATACCTATCTTTCTAGAATGGAGCAGGAAGAGCAAATACATGCTACCATTTGTTCAGTTATTAATTTCAGGACACTGCAGAGAATGTGCTTCATGGTAGATCTTTGACAAAGGGTGATGTAATATATGACAGTATTCATTAATTAATGACCCCCCCAGTGTTTTTGCTTGTTTTCTTAGTTTGTTTTGGTCTTTTAATAATGAACTTTCTATTGGTGCCTTTGCCAAAGGTGAACAGGAAGAATGAGAGGATATGAGTTTAAACTGGTTGATTCAGAAGACAATTAATGTGGCAGAAGATTGGAACTTCTGGTGAAAAATGGTCCTGGGATTATTTGTGTATTTCAATTCCATGTTACCCTGGAACATTCCAAATTGATCTCTAAAATTTCTTGTACATAATTTTTAGTGGATGCTTATTTGTTGCCTAAGTGAATGCTTCCAGAATTAAAAAAAGAAATTAAAGTGTGTCTACAATTAAAGTAGTATAGTGGGGCTTTGGCCCACACTTGTAAATCCTGCTGCTCAGGAGGCCAAGGCAGGAGGATCGCAAGTTCAAGGCCAACCTCAGCAACTTAGGGAGACCCTGTCTTAAAAACTATAAAGGGCTGGGAATGTAGGATTGGAATGTAGATTCCATCCCCAGCATCACACACATAGAAAAGAAATTGTCTAGATGTTTTCTATTGTTATTTGGGCCATGAAAAGTCAGTATAATTTCTTTAAGATGAAACTAAACCAACCAATCAACAGGTCTAATCTTCCAGGATGGGGGGTAAGGAGGACTCCTGTCTCAGGAGATGAGAGAAGGTTTGTGAGGACCAATTATTGTACTTTAGGTGCCTCAGAAAAAGGCTTAGAAACAAGGAAACGAAGCAGTTTCTTTGAGAGGCAATCCCAGGAAGCTGGGGGGGGGGTGTTAAGCTGAATGTGGTTGAGCAATTTAGCACCAAGCTAACTGGAGCCTAATCCCAATGGAGAGCTCTGGGAGATAGCATACAATTCTTGGAATTATCCCACCAAAGTGGGTGCTGAAGTGTTCACACACCAGCCTCACTTATTTATGGCTGAGGGGTGATACTGCCCACTGGGTATTGATTTCCTGGCTATGGTAATCTGTTCCACAAGTGGCTGAAGTGGGCTCTGGTTCTGTGTGGTGCAGGATCTGAGGGAGCTGAGCAGGGTGCTACAGGGTCTACTATATCCAGACATTACACTGAGCATTGATTTTATTCATTCATTCATTCATTTAGGTCTTGCTTGCCTCAAATACCTGGGCTCAAGCTATCTTTCTGCTTAGACTCCCATGTACACATTGCCACTGTTGCTCTAGATTTGTGGCATATCATTCGGGTGATGTGATCTTTTGAGAAAGTGCTTTGCCTCTCAGGTTTCCTTTCTTCTCTGTTCCCCTCTCCAATGGAACAGTGAAGTGCAGGAGGCCTGGTAGAAGGGGAATGGCATAAGGTCTGATGGCTTTGAGGCCCCACCTGGCCTTTCTTGTGTGGTTTGTCTCTAGACATGTAGCTGCTGAAGTGTTACAGGGTGCCTCCAG
Organism: Aplodontia rufa; assembly: GCA_004027875.1. Lineage (NCBI taxonomy): Eukaryota > Metazoa > Chordata > Mammalia > Rodentia > Aplodontiidae > Aplodontia > Aplodontia rufa. The sequence goes on from PVKS010045713.1 coordinate 12,406, forward strand.
CCTCCTGGGATGTATCTACACTCCCACAGGAGTACTCGAGTCAAGTCTCTTGCTCATAGTTCCAAGGCCCTGGTGTTTTTGAAAGTCGCTGCCTTATTTCTGATATCTGTGCCCCAACATTTCCCCCATCCCTCACATCCCTCATGTCAACTCTCCAGAGCCATTTAGGACTTCTGAATTCTTTTAGGACTCATATAAGCTGGAGATGACAGAGCACATTCTGGCTAATTCATCTACTCACTTTTATCCATCAGCATGGGCACTACTTTCTGCCCTGGTAAATGGCTGAATAAACCACTCCCTGGGATTCCAAATAAAGAATGAGGAGTCATTTTCTTTGAGCTCTTTTGTTCATTGCCTACTATGCCTCCTGGCATCGGTGTCTATTTACTTCATGGAAGAATAGCTGCGCATGTGTCTCTGCCACATTCTCATATTCTTCTTTTTCTCTCCATCTCTCTCTCCCTCATTTCACTTTACGGAAACTTGAAAAGATAGATCTTACGTTATATCTTTCTTTTTCCAGCCCTGGCTAATGCTAAACTTAAATTTTGCAATGTCCAGGCCTAACAGAAATTTAAAAATATAAAAAAAAAATTGACAATACTTGCCTTACAAAAGGAGTGTTTTGCTGCAGATTTGAAAATCCTATTCTGGATGCCAGAAAGTAATACTGAATCTTTCTTTCTTTGTCACATGGTAGCAAACCCAAGTATCCCTGAAGCAATTGAATGTCTCTGGCAGAGTAAGGAGGAGGGAAGCACGAATAAATATAAAAGAAAAAAATTAATATTGTCCCCATATTGCTGTAGCCTATATATGTTTAAAAAGCAATTCTATGTTCAGAAAAAAATCCAATCAATCTTTCCTATTCTTTCTTCCATTTTCTCCATCCATTCCTTGAATGTTCCATAAATTCAATTTTCAGGTAGCATGTGCCAGTCACAATGCTATACTTTTTAAGAAAGAGGAAACCAGATCAGACTGACTTAAACAGAGTCTTCTGGCTCAGCAATGTTGATTAAGCAGCACAATAGACTCAGGACACAGGATATCTGCAACCCCACAACCCCCGCCATCCTCCTTCAGCATTCTGCTGGAGCCAGAATGGCTCTTGCCATTCCAGGTACCATATCCAGATGCAAAAATTTCCAGAGGAAGGAAGGGTCTTCCCTTGCTGCACCTTCCTCTGAACAGTAAGACCTCTGCAGCAGAAATGGGTGCATCTCAGTTTCCACCTTTCAAGA
>PVKS010045714.1:0-13657 GCA_004027875.1 Aplodontia rufa
CTTAGGTTGAGGTACTTTTTATTTGCTTGTTTTCTTCTTTCTCATTTTGACTATGGATATTCAATAGCTCTAGCAATATTTGTTGAAAAAGCTTTATTTATCTCCTTCAGTAAACTGCTTTTTCACCCCTGTCAAAACTTAGTATATTTGTATGGATCTTTTTCTGGTATCTTTATTCTTTTCTATTGATCTATATATCTTTATCAGCCAATACCACACAGTCCTGATTAATAAATGTTTTTTTTTAATTTTTTTTAAAGAGAGAGGGACAGTGAGAGAGACAGAGAAAGAGAGAAACAACTTTATTTAGTTTTTCACATGGCCTTCGTTGCTCCAACACTCAGTTGTGTACGTGGTGCTGGGGTTTGAACCCGGGTCCTCTTGCTTGCCAGGCAAGCGCCGAAACCGCTGAGCCACCGCTCCAGCCCCCCTGATTAATAAATGTTAATATCAGGTAGAAGGATTCCTTCCACTGTAGTCTCAAAAATTGTTTTATTCTAGTGTCTATACCCTTCCATATATAGTTTAGAATAAATTTGTATATGTCTCTAAAAACCCTGCTGAGATTTTGATAGGAATTACAATAAAACTATAGGTCAGTTTGAGGTTGACAGCTTTACCATGTTGAGTCTTCTAATCAATAAATGCAATCTCTTCAATTTATTAGCATTTTTATTTCTTGCAAAACATTTTGAAATTCTGAATACAGAATTCCATATACATTTTCTTAGATTTCATATCTTAACTATTGCATTTTCTTTGGAGCAATTACAAATGGTGTGTTTTTAAAATATGGCTACATTGATAAAATTCACCCATTTTAAGTGTTTGAGTCAGTGGTTTTTAACATACCTGTAGACTTATACAATCATCACCAATGTCTAATTTCAAAATATTTTAGTTATCCCCCAAATAATCACCCATTAGCAACCATTCCCCATAATCCCTGCAACCCTGCCCATGAAAAACATTAATCTGCTTTCTGTCTCTGGATTTGCCTATTCTGTTTGTTTTCTATAAATGAGATCATATAATAGATGTGATGTTTAACCAACTTCTTTCCCTTAGTATGATATTTTTTAAGACATACCCATGTTATAGTATACATTCATTACTTTTATTATTGATTATAAATTGGATGGATACACCACTTTTTGTCTTTTTGTTCATCAATTTATATTTGAATTATCACATTGGGGCTATTATGAATAATAATACATTCATGTAAAAAATTTCCTGGACACATATGCTTTTATTTCTCTTGGGTATATTCCCAGAAATGGGATTTCTGGGTGATATGCTAACTAACATTTTGAGAAACTGCCAAACTATGTTCCAAAGTGGTTACACCATTTTACTGCATCACTGACAATATGTAAAGAGTCCAATTTTTCTACACTCTTGTCAACATTTCTAATTTTCTATCTTTTTGATTATAGTCATTGTATGAAGTAGTATTTTATTGTGATTTTAATTCACACTTCCCTGTTGACTAATGATTTTGAACATGTTTTCATATGCTTGTAGGCCATTTGGATGCATTTGGAGAAATTTTTGTTTAGAGCCTTTCCCCACGTTTAAATTGAGTTGTCTTTCTATTGTTGAGTTGCAAGGGTTATTTACATATTTGGAGCATTATACTCTCATAAGATATATGAATTGCTAATATTTCCCATTCTGTGACTCATTTTTCTACTTTTTCATGGAATTATTTGCAACACAGAAGTTTTAATTTTGATGAAGCCTAATTCATTTGGTTTTTCTTTTATAGCTTGTTTTTGGTATCCTATCTGAGAAAGCAGTGCCTGATCCAAGGACACAAAGATTGTTCCTATGTTTTTTCTAATGGTTTGATAATTTTAATTCTATATCCATTCCAAAATATTTTTACTTAACAATTAAAATTTATGTAAAATCAAGGTGTGCTATGTGATTGTTGGATATAAGTAAACAGTGTAATGATCACCACAATCAATTTAATTAACATATCCATTAACATCCATAGTCACCATTTTTGTGTATGTGTATGTGTGTGATGAGAATACTTAAAATCTGCTTTTTTTAGAAAGTTTTAAGATAACATAACATTGTTGTTTACTCTAGTCATCCTGCTGTATATTAAATCCCCAGAATTATTTACTTTAAAATTGAAAGTTTGTATACTTTGAACAGCATCCTCTCATCCCTTACCAGCCTCTGGCAACCATTCTATTCTTTGCTTCTACAAGTTTGACGTTTTTAAACTTCCACCTATAACTGGAATCATAGAGTATTTTTCTCCTGTGCCTGGCTTACTTCATTTAGTATAATGTCCTCCATGTTCACACATGTTGCCACAAATGACCGAATTTTATTCTTTTTTATAGATGGATAATTTATTCTCTTCCTCCCCCTTTCTGTCTTTCTGTGTATGTGTATTCATATTTCAAAGACAAACATTGCATGTTCTTTATCCTTTAATTTATTGATAGGCACTTTGAAAATACCTTGACAATTGTGATGCTACAATGAACCTGGGAATGCAGCTGTTTCTGATATATTCATGTATTTTCCTTTGGCTGCAGAGCCAGAAGTAGGATTGCTGGTTTATATGGAAGTTATATATATTTTTTCTTTTAAAGAGAGAAGAAGTGTGTGTGTGTGTGTGTGTGTGTGTGTGTGAGAGAGAGAGAGAGAGAGAGAGAGAGAGAGAGAGAGAATCAATTTTTATTGAGTTTTTCACATGGCTTTCGTTGCTCTGACACTTAGCTGTGTACGTGGGTTGCTGGGGTTTGAACCTGTGTACTTGCACGAGCCGGACAAGTGCCGTAACCACTGAGCCACAGCTCCAGCCCCTAGAAGTTACATTTTTTCTATTAGATGGGTATAGAGATACAATTGAGGGGGAAACATTATCAAACATTCAAGATGGAAGTTGTATTTAATTGTTTGAAGAACCTCCATACTGTTTCCCATGATGGTTGCACCAATTTGCATTTTCATCAAGATGTACAAGGATTCTGTTTTCTCCTCAGTCTACCAACACTTGTTGTTGTTTATCTTTTTTATAATAGCCATCATGACATGTGTGAGATGATAGCTCATTGTGATTTTGTCTTGCATTTCCCTGATTATTAGTGATGTTAAGAACCTTTTCATATGCCTGCTGACTATATATCTTCTTTGGAAAAATATATATTCATGTCCTTTATCCATTTTTTGTACATAATAAAGAAGTATGAAGTCATTCTTTTTCATGTAGATGTCCAGTTGTTCCAGCACCATTTGTCAAAAAGACAATTATTTACACATTGTTTTAATTGACCATAAGTGTAAAGTTTATTTCTTAATGCTCAATTCTGTGCTATTGATTGACACATTTATCTCTACGCCAGTCTGGCATTATGCTTTAAGTTTCAATTTCCAAATGTTTGTTGTTAGTATACAGAAATACGATCAATTTTTGTGTCGGTTTTTGAACATGCCTGTTAGTTCTAGGAATTATTTTGGCAATTTGTTTGGATTTTCCATATAGCCAATCACATTATCTGTAAATGTGGAAAGACATGGTTTGTCCTTTCTGATCTGTATGCTTTTTATTTCCTTTTCTTTCCTTATTACACTAGCTACAATGGCAGTGATTTTAGCAGACATTCTTGCCTTGTTGTCAGTCTTTGAGTGAAAGTGACCACTCTTTTACCCTTAAGTATAATGTTAGCTGTAGGGATTTGTAGATACTCTTTATGAAGCTGAGGAAGTTTTCCTTTATTCCCAGTGTTCTGAGAACTTTTATGATGAGTGGATGTTGAATTTGTCAAACACTGTTTTGCATCAAATATGATCATTTGATTTTTTCCCTCATTTGTGTTTTTGAAATCAGGACTCACTATGTTGCTCAGGCTGGTCTCCACTTCCTGAGCTCAAGTGATCCTCCCCAGCGTACCCCAGTGCTGGGGCATGCTCCTGCATCCAGCAATTTTCTTTAACCTTTTACTGGTGTGGATAACATGAATTGATTTTCAAATGGCGAACCAGTTCTGCAATCAAGGAAAAACTCCATTTGGTTATGGGGTATTATTATTTTATATATTCTTGAATTTGATTTGCTAGTGTTTTGCTGATATTTAGAATTTAATTCCTGAAACATTGATTTGTAAATTTCTTTTTCTGCACTGTTTTTTTTCTGGGTTTGGTATAAAATTATTTGGGAAGTCTTCTTGCCACTTCTTTCTGGAAAAATGCTGTGTAAAGTGGCACTAATTTTTCTTTAAACATCTGGTAAAATTCTTCTTAAAAAACCACCTCAGTCTAGAGATTTCTTTTTCTTTACTTAAGAATGATAGGGTAATTCATATTATGTACTTAGCATTGTCTGAGTTGCTGTAGTTAGCTAATAATTTCATAAGAATTTTTGCATCTATATTCATGAAGAATTTGACTCTGTAGGTTTTTTTGGGACTAGTCATGTTTGGCTTTAATATTACTGTAATAATTTCATAAAATGGATTGGGACATGTTCCCTCCTCTTCTGTCTTCTGGAAGAGAATATTTATAATTGTTATTAATTGTTTAATTTTTGTAGAATTATTCAACGGAACCATTTAGATCTTAGACTTTTTTGGGGAGAGTTTTTAAATTATAAATTTGATTTCTTTAATAGTAACAGTTCTATTCAAATAATTTATTTTGGTAGTTTGTGCTGTGCAAGGAATTGGTGCATTTCATGTAAGCTATTAAATTTATGTGTGTAAAGTTTTTGGTAATATCCCATTATTATTATCATTTTGGTGTCTATTTGGTCTGTCCCCGCTTCATTTCTGATATTGATAATTTTTATCTTCTATTGACTGTTACTAGAGGTCAGTTTTATTGCAATTTTCAAAGAACCAGAATTTTATTTCATCAAGTCCCTCCCTAGATTTTGGTTTTAGTTACTTTTTTTGTTTGTTCGTTTGAGAAAGAAATAATCAATTTTTATTTAGTTTTCATGTGGTTTTTGTTGCTCTGACACTTTGTTGTGTCATATTTGTAATTAGTTTCTAATCCTTGCCCTTTTACTTTGCTTCTTTTGCTCACTTATTATTTTCAGTTTTAATTAATCATTTTATGCTTCATTTTTCCTCTTCTCTCCATATCAATTATACTTTTTAAAATTTATTTTAGTGGTTGCTTGAGAATTTGAAATATACTTTACAACCTAAGTTTACTTTCAAATAACAATCTGCTACTTCATAATTCCTATAGGCATTTTTTAAAATTTTTATTTGATAAACATGGTCTTACAAGTAGGAGGGATTCATCATCAATCAAGGACAAAAGTGTAATGACAGACCAAGCAAGTGGATTCAAAAGCTTTGGTACATATATACAATGGAACACTACTCGGCTATTAGAGAAAATGATATTATGGCATTTGCAGCCAAATGGAGATGGTTTTAGTTACAATGATTTTTATCTTTTTATTATTTCTTGCCTTCCACTACTTTGGTATTATTTTGTGCTTATTTTCTTAGGCCATTGAGGGATTATTGGTTTAGCTAAGGTATTAATTTGACACCTTTCCTTTTTCCTAATGTATGCATTTAGTGTTATGAATTTACCTTATCAACACTGCCTTAGCTGTGTTCCACGTATTTACGAAGGAAAAAAATGCTTTTATTTTCATTCAGTTAACTTCAATGCATTTTTAGTTTTCATTAATCCATTGTTTATTTAGAGGACTATTTTTTAAACTTCCAAGTGTTTTGAGATTTTCTTGAGTCTGTTCTCTTTTAAAATTGAGTTTGATTCAAGTGTAATTAGAGAACACACTATGTGACTTAGTTTCTTTTAAACTTGTTTAGGGCCCAGGATATGATCTATTTTTGTTTTATGAACCCTTGAAACAAAGTATAATATTGTGTTGTTGGGTGGAGTATTCTATAAATGCCATCCAAACCCTGTTATTTGATGACATAGTCTTTATTTCTTCATCTTTTCTTGTTTTGTCTAATCGTTGTGTTGGTTGCTGACAGTGAGGTGCTGAAGTCCCCAGTTATAAATGTGGGTTTGTTGATTTCTCATTTTAGCTCTCAGGTCTTGCATCATGTGTTTCAAGATTCTGTTATTTGTTGTGTACATATTTAGGATCATTACATCTTCCTTGTGGATAGATGTAACCTCCAAGTATACAAAGTCCATTTGTTGCCAATAATTTTCTTTTATCTAAAGTCTTTTCTGGTGTTGCTGCCATTACCGCTTTCTAAAATTCACATTTGCGTGGTATGTCTCTTTCCATCTTTTTCCTTTCAACTTTTCTATGCTATTGTATTTTCAGTACCTCATAATAGAATATAGCTGTGTCATGTTTCTTTTTTTAATCTATTCTGCCAATCTCTGTCTTCTTTTCTCTCCACATTTTCCTGGGTATATTATGGTTGTACATATTGGTGGGACTTGTTGATACATATTCATACATGCACAAAGTATCACAACATAATTTGGCCAATATCACTCCCCAGCATTTCCTCCTTCCCTGTCTTCCAGTCCTTGGCCTCTTTCCACTGACTTTTGATTTTTGGGAGATTCCCCCCACCCCCACCACTTTTCTTTTCCTTTTTCCTCTTTAGCTTCTGCATAAGAGAGAAAATATACTACCCTCAACTTTCTGAATTTGATTTATTTCACTCAACATAATGGTCTCTAGTTCCATCTATTTTCCTGTAAATGACATAATTTCAATCTCTGTATTTTATTTGGTGTGTTTAAACCATATAAATGTAAGATAATTATTGGTGTATTTGCCCTTCACTCAATTATTTTATTATCTGTATACTTTTTTATTTCTATGATCATTTTTCCTCTCCATCCCCTTCTCCTTCTCTCTCTGGCCCATGTTTTACTTAAACTTACTTTACTCTTGGTTTATATTTCAATTTTTATTGTTAAGACATTGTATAGTTTTCTTCATAATTATTCCAGTATACATAAATAATTCTCATATCCTACAGTCTACATCTTATCAATTTTAGTGAAATAGAGAAAGTTTACTTTCACTTAGGATATTTTATCCTCCCTACTTTAAAAATATAATTATCTTAAGAATTTCCTCTGTACACAGCAAATATCAGATGTGATATTTGCTTCATCCATCAGATATGATTTAAGTAACTCATGAAAAGGAATTGTTTATTATACTAATCACTAGTCTTACCTTATCTGAATTTCCTTTTCCCTTTATGAAGTTTCAACCCACGTCTGGTAATCATTTCCCTGTCTGTTTAGATTCTCTAAGAGTGGGATTATTAGCAAAAATATCTGTTAGTTTTCCTTCATCTCAGAATACATTTATTTCTCTTCATTAGTTAGGGATATTTTTGCCAGCATTTAAAAAACGTGCCACTTCCTTATAGCCTCCATGGTCCCGAAGAACAAGCCCTATCATTTGAATTGGTGTTCCTCTGTAAGTAATGATCCATTATTGTCTGATTATTCTTGGGATTGCTTTCTGTGTTGTTAGTTTAATTATTATTTGTCTTGATATAGATTTCTTTGGATTTATCCTATTTGGGATTCTCTCATATTCTTGAATCTGTAGGTTTATGGCTTTCCAATTAAAAAAATTAGCCATTATTTCTTTGACTCATTTTTCAGTCTTGTCCTCTGCTATCTGAACCTCCAATGGTAAAAATATTAACACTTCTGTCATTGTCCTGTAGGTCCCTGAATAGTGGCCTCTACCGTTGCTGCTGCACCGCTTCCTCCTTCTCTTTTTGCTCCTCCTTTACTTCCTCCTCCTCTTCTGCTTCTGCTGCAGCTTAAATTATTTTCTCTGTTGCTCAGTTTGGGTGCATTTTACCAATAATTGCTGAAGCTCACTAATTTCATCTTTTGTCATTTCCAATCTATTAGTTAATCCATCAAGTGAGTTATTTTATTTTTATTGTTGTTATTTTTCAGTTCTATAATTTTCATTTGGTTCTTTTTAGAATTTTAATTTCATTGCTGAGATTTTATATTTTGTTAATTTGTTTCAAGTATATTTGTAATTGCTTCTTGAACATTTACATGATGACTGCTTAACCATTCTTGTCAAATTCAACATCTGAAACATTTTGACTTTGGGACCTACTGATCATCTTTCTTCTTGTAATTTTCATGGTTCTTGGTAAGATGAGCACTTTTTTTTCAGTAATGGATATTGAACTCAGGGATGCTCTAACATTGAGAAACATCCCCCAACCCTTTTTATTTTTTTTCAAATTTTGAGACAGGGTCTCACTAAATTGCTCAGACTAACCTCAAACTTGGCAGTCCTCCTGCATCAGCCTTCCAAAGAGGGGTCACCACTCTGTCCATTCTGATAATTTTTAAATCATACTTGGACATTTTGCATATTATAAGATTCTGAATGGTGTTCAGTCTTACTTTTAGCAAGCAGTCCCCGTTTTAAGATATGAGTGTCAAATGGGTATCATATGGTTCAGTTTCTTGCTGGGCTCCTGCCATGGTTTAGATGTCAGATATCCTCCAAACCTCATGTGTAAGACAATGCAAGAAAGTTTAGAGGTGAAATGATTGAGTTATGAGAGCCTTAATTAATTGGGAGGTAACTATAAGCAGGTAAGATATGTCTGACAGAGGTGGGTCACTGGGAGGGGGTGTGCCTTTGGGTGCAAAATCAAGTGATGACCAACCCTGATTTGCATGACCTTGTTTGTTAATACTGGGTAAGGGGTAAAAGTCAAGCTTTCCATTCTACCTCATTAATACTTGGGAATGATGATGCTTGCTGAAGCCTATTATTGATTACATCTTATAGTAATTAAGTATGCCAGGTGAAGGTGAAGGCTCAGCTCCCCTACTGATCTTGCTAACTACCATGATCAGGGAGAGGGAACATGGTTGGACCCCTGACAACTCTCAGTAGGGGAATCTGAGAGCTGCTATCTGTACACATGGGTCTGCAGAATTGAGTAAGTGGAATATCAACTTCCCACTTTGGGCAGCTGAGACCACAGGAGGGGCATGGTTTTTCTGTTGGCATTGACTGGACTAAGGCAGATATTTTCAGACAGAACTTCTGTTATTTAGGCCACCTTTTTCACAGCATTTTGATTAGGGGGAAAGACTTTTCTTGGAGCTTTTTAAAACTTTATTTTTAGAGCATTTTTAAGTTCACTGAAAAATTGAAAGGAACATACAAAACCCCCATATACCTCTTGGCCTGCACAAATATATTCTCCCCCACCAGAATAATACATTTGTTGAATGATGCAGTCAATTAACCTACATTGACATAAGAACCACCCAACAGTGCACCTTAGGGTTCACTCTTGGTATTGTATGTTCTATGAGTTTTTACAAATGCATGATATGTATACATTAGATGAGAAACACACACAGTACTTCCACCGCCCTACAGTTTTTCTGTACTCCGCTTATTCATTCGTCCTCACCCTACTCCAACCGCACCAGCTCCTGGAAACCAATGATCTCTTACTCTCTCTGTAGTTTTCCCTTTTCATGAATGTTATAAAGTTAGAATCATACAGTATGCAGCCTTTCCAGATTGACTTCTTTCACTTCCTAATATGCATTTAAGGTTCCTCTGTGACTTTTTATAATTTGATAGGTTACTTATCAGCAAATGATATTGTCAGCTTTTTTTTCTTTTTTTCATCTGACGTTTGTTTCTCTGACACTTACTTGTGAATGTGATGCTGGGGTTTGAACCCAGGTCCTCACACATGCCAGGTGAGTGCTGTAATTGCTGAGCTACCATTCCAGCCCCTATTATCAGCTTTTTTTTATTCTTATTGAGGACAAATGAATAAGTGGAGTACAGAAAAATAGTAGGGCAGTGGAAGTACTGTGTGTGTTTCTCATCTAATGTATACATATTATGCATTTGTAAAAACTCATAGAACATACAATATCAAGAGTGAACCCTAAGGTGAACTGTTGGGTGGTTCCTATGTCAATGTAGGTTAATTGACTGCATCATTCAACAAATGTATTATTCTGGTGGGGGAGACTATATTTGTGCAGGCCAAGAGGTATATGGGGGTTTTGTAGTGTCTTTCCCTATGTTTGTTTGCCAGTTGTGCATTTTCTTTGCTGATGTCTCTATCTATTCAGGTCTTTGAGCCATCTTTTAGTTGGATTTTTTCCTTATTGTTATATTTTAAGATTCTTTCTGTATTTTAGATAGGATTTGCTTATGAAATGTGACTTTTTGGAGATATTTTCTGTCACCATGTGGCTTATCTTCTCATTCTCTTGATATTGCCTTTCACAGGGCTAAGATTTTAATTTTTAATTTTAATAAAGCTCAGCTTTCTTTTCAATTCTCTTTTATAGATCATGCCTTTGGCGTTGGTTCTAGAAAGTCATTATCATACCTATAGTTACTTATGTTTTTTTCCAGTCATCTTTTAGACATTTTATAGCTTTGTGTTTTACACTTTGAGCAATTTTTTGGAGGTTTATTTATTTATTTACTTATTTTTTGCACCAGCGATTGAACCCAGAAGTGCTTAACAACTGAGCCACAGCTTCAGCCCTTTTTATTTTTCATTTTGAGATAAGGTCTCTCTAAGTTGGTGAGGCTGGCTTTGAACTTGAGATCCTCCTGCCTCAGCCTCCTGAACCACTGGGATTAACAGGCAAGCACCACTGTGCCCAGCAATTTGTGTGAAAGGTTTAAGGTCTGTGTCTAGGTTCATTTTTTTCCATATGGACATCCAGTTGTTCCAGTATTGTTGGTTGAAAGGAGTAACTTTGCACTGTTGCATTGCCTTTGCGCCCTTGTCAAACATCAGTTGACTATCTCTATGGGTTTAATTTTGAGGTCTACGCTGTTCCATTGATCAATTTGCTTATTCTTTCACTGACACCACCCTATAATTGTTACTGTATCTTTATAATCAGTCTCAAGACTGGGTAGCATCTGTCATCCAAATTTATTCTTTTGCTTCAATATTGTACTGACACTTCTGGGTCTTTTGCATTTCCATATAAACTTTAAAATCAGTTTGTCAATATCCACAAGATAGCTTAGTGGAATTTTTGTTGGGATTGCATTGATTCTATATTTTAAGTTGGGAAGAATTGACAACTTGACAGTGTTGAGTTTTCTTATCCATGAACACCGAATATATCTCCATTTATTGGGTTCTTCTTTAATGACTTTCATCAGAGTTTTCCTCATATAGATTTTGTACATATTTTATTAGACTTGTATTTAAATATTTCATCTTAAGGTATGTTAACATAAATTGTGCTGTGATTTTTCTTTCAAGTTATATTTGTTCTTTGCAGATATAAAGGGAAGTGATTGATTCTTGTGTATGACCTTGTATCCTGTAACTTTGCTATGATCACTTATTAGCTCCAGGAGTTTTGTTGCTGTTGATGATTCTTTAAGATTTTCTACATAGGTAATCATTTCATTTGTGAACAAAGACAGTTTTATTTCTGCATTCCTAATCTGTATACTTTTGTTTAATTACATTAGCTAGGACTTCCCAATGGTCTTAGAAAGGTGTGATGAAAGAAGACTTCTTTGCTTTTTTTCCCAATCTTAGTTGGAAAGCATCTAGTTTCTCTCAGCATTAAATATGATGGTAGCTATAGAATTTTGGTAGATATTCTTTATCAAGCTGAGGAAATCCCCTACTGTTCCCAGTTTACTGAGAGTTCTTTTCATGAATGGGTACAATATTTTGTTCAATGCATTTTCTGTCTAGCAATATGACAATGTGATTCTTTCTTTTTAGCATGCTGATGTAATGGATTGCAATAATTTATTTTCAAATGTTGAACTGCCCTTGCATTATCTATATAACAAATCCCATTTGTTCATGATATATAATTCCTTTGATTTGATAATTGTAAGCATTTTTTTTGCATCTGTGTTAATGAGAGATATTGGTCTGTGGTTTTCCTGTAATGTCTGTCTGGATTTAGTATTAGGTGATGCTGGCCTCATTGAATTGAGCTAGGAAATATTCCATCTGCTTCTATCCTTTTAGGGATTGTAAAGAATTGGCATCATTTCTGTCTTAAATATTCAGAAGTATTCATTAGTGAAACCATGTAGGCCTGGTGCTTTCCATTTTGGAAGGTTATTAACTACCAATTCAACTTATTGAATACATATTAGTCTATTCATTCATAGAAAGCTTTGATTTCATTGATTTTTCTCTATACATCCCACTGTTGATTTCATTGATTTTTTTTTGATCCAATTACTATTTTCTTCTGCTTACTTTGGATTCAACTTGATATTTCTTTCCTGAGGCAGAAATGTAGATTGTTGATTTGTATTCTTCTTTTCCAATATATCCATTTGCTATAAATTTCCCTCTTATCCCTACTTTCATCACATCTCACTAAGTTTGACAAGTTGTATTTTCATTTTTATTTAGTTCAAAATACTTTTCAAAAATTTTAAGATTTCTTCTTTGATCCATAAATTAGTTAGAAATATGTTATTTAATTTCCATAAATTTGGGTATTTTCCAGTTATCTTACTGTTATGGATTTTTAGTTTAATTCTATTGTGTCTTGAGAGCAAGCACTGTGTGATTTTTCTTCTATTAAACTTGTTGAAATGGGTTTTATGGTCCAGAATGTGACCTACCTTGGGGAAGATTCCATGTGAGCTTGAGAAGTATATGTATCTGGATCATTGGAAGAAGTATTCTATTCATGTTGATTACATCCAGTTGATTGATGGTGTTGAGTTTAACTATGTCTTTAGCGATCTTCTGCCTGCAAGCTTTCTATTTTCTTTTTGCATCTTCTACGTTGGATGTTTCTGAAGTCCCCTTCCCAAAATATTTGAGAGTCAATAAGAAAACTTAGGAAACTCAATGTTGTGTTGTTTCTCAAGCCTAGAACCCTAGGTTTCTCACCTTTTCTTTCTACCTTCAAGAATCTTCCTATATTTGTTTACTAATTATGCCCTGGTTTTTCTTTGTTCTACACTTTGATTTAAAAATTAATTTTAATTGGAAAAATAGCATAAAATTCATCATCTTAACCATTTCTAAGAGTACAGTTCAAAAATTTTAAGGATGTTTATATTGTTGTGTAATGTGTACCGTTGTTTTAGTTGTAAGAAGGAAGAGCAGGGAGAAATGGGGCTAATCTACCTTGGTTAGAAACAAAGGTATCCCTTAATATGTTCTCTTGTCTATTACTCTGTGTTTATTGTTTGCATACAGAATTTAATAGCAACTTATCTAGAAGCATTAAAAATCTCATTGCTATTTTATTGGTATTTATGAAGTTAAGTTAGAGAACTGACATCTTCATGTTGTTAAGTCATCTTACTCAAGAGGAAAAGATGCCTTTCCACTTGTTCACACATACTTCTGAGTTTTTCAGGAGTTTTAGAATTTTCTTAATGGAAGTTCTGTACACTGCTTGTCATGTTTCTTCCTAAGGATGTTATTACCTTTGTTCCTTTTGTAAATGGGATTTTATTCCCTAACGTGTTTGCATCGTTCATGATTGTTTGGCATATGAAGTAAACCAGCTTATCACTTGAGTACTTGACTAAATTTGGGACAGTCCACTTTACTTGATTACCTGCCTAGCCCTCTTTTACCATCATTTCAGTGTGTATAAAACAACCCATCATACTCTCTGACTACTCCAACACACACTCCAGTAATGTTGACACTCACAT
>PVKS010045715.1:0-13675 GCA_004027875.1 Aplodontia rufa
GGCGGGTGGGAGATTGAGTGTGTCCTGGGTGTAGGTAGTGAGAGGAGTAGTCAGGAGGCGGGTGGGAAATGGAGGGTGGCCTGGGTGTAGGTAGTGAGCAGTTGTTTTAAACGCTTCACAGATTCTTTTGACAGCAAGACACAACATAAGGATGCGTGGAGGGTGAAAGGCAGAGCGCTTGTTCCTTATTGCTTCTGAGAGAAAACTCTGCCAGACAGGGCGACAGTGGGTTTCCAATAGAGGACAGCAAACGGGAGCCATGGGGCAGCTTTTGTGTGGCCTTGCGTGACCCTAGCTAGGCTTCCCACACCCGCTGTGGACTTGCTGATTTTATGTCATCATGAGTTCCGGGACATGGGGACTGTCCACAGTCTGGTACCTGACCCAGGTGCCCAGTGGCCAGAGTGTGATAGCCCAGGAAGGGAGGTGATTGGAATGCAAATCGATCGGTTGCCCCAGAGCCCACCAGCCATTAGTCAGGACTTTAAACTGGGTCATAACAGCGTTTTTTAAAAAGCCTCTATCACAGCAGAGGATGGGGAAGCCTGAAGGTGGGCAGTTCTCCTCCAGAGCTTTCCCACGAGTTCATAGAGGGACTTTCCTGTCCACGGTAGGATGAAGCCGCAGAACCTCTCCCAGGAGCATGCCCAGCTGAGTGTCCTGGATCTTGAGGGTTTGGGAAGTCTGTCCAGACTCCCATCCCCCCTCCCCCAGGCAGCAGGACACCCCAGGACAGGGAGCTCCAGTGTGGTCAAACAGGCCAGGGTGTGGACGGGGCCTGGGCTTGACTATAGCCAGCTCACCACCAAGCCAGGCCAGGGTCCGAGGCCATCCCCAATCCTTTCTGGTACTCAGTTCCCCATCTCTTCATGGTGAGATTGGACTTGATCTCTGTTTTATAGACAGGATTCAGAAAAGTCCATGGGACTGGAAGATAGCAGGTGGGGCTCGGTTACGTTTGTCCCCACCCTCGCCTGCTCCTATCCCATCTCCTCATGGAAGGGTTTTAAGCCTTAAAAAAGAAAGAAAGTTTGCCTGTCCCTGCGCTTCTGAGCTGCCCGCCTCGGGAGCGGTCAGTCCTCTGGATTGCTAGCAAGACTTCAGAGAAAAGCTGAGAAAGCCAGCGGAGGTGGAAGGAAGCCACTGCAAAGATCTCCGGAGTGCCGGAGGCTAGCTGGGGAAGGCGGGAAGTGTATCCTTTCTCTGAAGATGCTTCCAAGTTTCTTCCCCTGCCACCCTTGGGAGGGGCACACGACAGAAAAAAAAGAAAAAGAGAAAAGAAAGAAAGAACGTCCCACACACCTTCTGTTAACACCTGTGTGAATGCCCACCTGTACACCTAAACTCAGACTCAAAACAGCTTCCTCGGGACCACAAATAATGATCGCAATAGATGTTATGCATGACATGTTTATTCATGATGCTGGCCGCCTCCAGCCCCACTGGGCAGACAGCCTATGCAGTGGAACATTCCTCGGGCAACCCGGAAATCTCTAGCTCACAGAAGCCGGGCTCAGAGGTGGCTGCAGCCGTCCCAGCCTGGCACTGCAGCCCAGGGCTCCAGAAACCACCCCCAGCCTGGCTCTGCACTGGCAGGGAGCTCAAAGTGGAGGGAGGAAGTGCCCAAGAGGGCGATGACATCACCACCCAGCCCTTGAAAGATGAGCCGTTCAGCCCCACTCCAGCTCAGCTCCTCACTCTCCTCAGAGGGGTGGGGACTGGTGGCAGTCTCCGGGTCCCAGTCCCAGGGAACCACCGAAGTGCCTATGCAGCTTGCTCCAGATAAGGTGGGTACCGGGCAGAGGTTGATCCAGCCACAGAGCCTTTGCTGAGAGGACCAGCTATCTCAGCAC
Organism: Aplodontia rufa; assembly: GCA_004027875.1. Taxonomy (NCBI): domain Eukaryota; kingdom Metazoa; phylum Chordata; class Mammalia; order Rodentia; family Aplodontiidae; genus Aplodontia; species Aplodontia rufa. The sequence goes on from PVKS010045715.1 coordinate 1,854, forward strand.
GAGGGAGGGCGGGTCACAGGGACAGACTCCCAGGCTCCAGAGGGTGCTCCCTGTGCTGGGGAGTTTGAGGAAAGTACCTTTCCTTCCCTGGGTCTGAGAAGTGACCTGGGAAGAAAGACAACCAGCAGGAGGAATTGTCAATTTTGTTCCGGGTTTGTCTTTTGCTGGAGTGTGGAGTGAGCGACTAAGTGATTAGGGTTTTGTAGATTCTGGGTGGACCCGTCGGGCTGGAGCAGCCATAGGTGTGGGGCGTCGACTCCAGAATCAGGCTTTTCATTCATGCTGTGCCTTCTCACTGACCCTGTGTGACCCTGAACAAGCTACTTAACTTCTCTGAGCCTTGGTTTCTCTGTCTGCAAAGTATCCTGCTCTCCTGCTCCCTGGGGACAGAAGAGGTTAAGTCAGCGATAGAGAGGGTTTGTAAATGTTGTCCGATGTGTACTGGTGTGGCCAGTGGTGGTGACTTTAATTTAGACAGACTTTCTGTCCCTGCTGTCATGGTCCTAGCTTGGATCCCCAGCTCTGCTCTGACCCCAAGGGTGACAGACACTGTTAGACAAGTCCCTTTGTCTCAGATCCTAAGCCACACAGAAGCTGTGCAAAGACAGAAATGGGCTCTTACCTATGAAGCGCCCAGTAAGTGGGGGCCGTTATTCAAGTTGCTGCGGCTTTGCAGCCCGCTGGGGTGTGGGCAACGCCCTCCCAGGCGGGCAGGTTAGGATGTGCCTCCCTGAGTCAGGAGCCCAGTGGTGGTTCCCCAGCCCACAGGAAGTGGGAGCTCTGGCGGGGAGTGGTACAGCTCTAGGCCAAACCCACCACTTGATCTGCGGGAAAGGAGGGCTCCAGTGGTGGCCTGGGGCAGGCTGAGTGACCCAGATGACACTGCCCCCACTGTGCCGCCCGGTGCCTCCACAGCAGTGGGGGTGGCAGGGACACGCCACTGCTGCTGGGGTGGGAGTGGGGAACAGCAGGAGAAGGGACTTGGGGGACTTTTAGAAAAAGGCACATAGGCTGGTCCCCCAGTGGGACTCTAGGATCTATGTCACCTGGGTCCTGAACTCCATGTCACTTCACACTGAAGAACCCCGGCATCACAGGCTTCAAGCCCCACCCCGAACAGACCAGGCAGCTGAATCGGGAGGGTGGACCCTTTGCGCAGTGTCTAGGGAATGTGGGGGCCTCTCTGTCACTCTAGCTTTCTTATCTTTGAGCGGGGCCTGGAAGGGGAGGAGTTTGGATGATTGACTGAGCCTGCACAGGGAGTTTAGGACTGTGGATTAGTGTGGACTAGACCAAATCTGAAGATGCTGGCCAGGGGGACGGGACAGAGCAGAGCCATGCCACGTGACCTCTGCTAACATGAGGACTGGCTGGACAAAAAGTTCAGGGGCGCGTGAAGGTGATGGTGGGGCTGCCTCTCATCTGTTCGCTGGGCTCGTGGTCCCGGAGGGGTCTGTCTGGGGCAGGGAGCTCCTGCTGCCTTCCTAGAGGGCTCCAGCTTCCAGAAAGCAAGGGCCATGTCTCTGCCTTCCTGGCTGCCCCCTCCGCAGGAGAACCGAGCAGGGGGTGAAGCAGGTGCTGGCCAGCGTTGATTGAATCACTGAAAAGTTGGGCGGAGCAGGGAGTGAGTTCTGACCCAGAAAGCTCCCGAGTGTGCACCTGGGTGATGGATAAGACATGCTGATCCCCACTGCTCCGCATTCCAGACTCGCAAGACTGTGGGGCTGGGAAAAAGATCAGGGTCTGCCAGGGAGGCGCTGGAGGGAAGGAGGGGCAGATTGGCAAGGGCAGAAAAGCTTTAGGGCAGGAGAGCTAACAAGTTACCCAAGCCGATGCCCACACCCTGTGGAGCACTCAGGGCAGGCAGGTGTGGCGGGATGATGATGGGGGCAGAGAACTCTGCACTTCCCCATCAGTTTGTGAGTTAACCTAAAACTGCTCAAAAGAAAAAAAAAAAGGAAACCCGCTCCCAGAGCAGGCTTGTGTTGCTTGGTGATTTGGAAGAACCGGAGGTCTGGAGTCAATTGAGCAGAACCCACTAAAACCTGAGTCCCTGAGTGCACCTTCCGCCAGGTCCAGCAGCCCCAGCCCAGAGCGCGTGTGAGCGCTGCCTGCTTCCAGCCCTGTGCTCCTTCCTTGGCCAGCTCTCAGATCCATCTCAGGAGGTTCTGCTGGGAGAAACTCCCACCTGCCACCTGTCAGAGCAGAGGGCCCTCTCCCGCTCCTCTGGCTCCAAGCTGATCTGCCCTTGGTGAGAAGTGTCAAGTCTCACTCCGGCCTCCAAGTCCCTCTGCTCCTCCTGGGGACCTGCGCCCCCAAAGCACCCCCCAGGGCTGTCTTCAGGAACGAACCCGCAGAGTTGGGTGTCCCTCAGACTCTGCCATGGGAGTGGGGTCTGTAAGGCTCTGGAGGCTGGATGTGAAGCCTTCCCCAAGAGCATCACTGCAGCTCAAAGCGAGGCGCCATCACCGTCGCTTTGGATTCCAGTCTCCACTGGTCGGTTACCCGTGGGGAAGCTCTCTCAGGCTCAGTTTTGTCACCTGTGCCATGAGGGGGAGCACTGTGAGACTTAACACAGGTGGCACCGGTGCGGTTCACACCACAGGTGCCCAACCAGCTGAGGGACGGTCTGTGGAGGCAGAAGCAAGGGCTAGGGGCTGGGAGAGGTATTCGTGCTCCCAGCGGCTTGGGAGGTTCACAGGGAAAAGAGCCCCCACACCATGCTACACATCTGTGGCTAATGACAGTAGCAGCCCCCGTGACCTTCAGAGCTCAGGTTTGGGCTTAGTCAGGCCAAGCTCCTCTGGGATCCTCCATACTCTGCCACCAAGGAAGGGCAGTGTGTGGGACAGGGAGACCAGCTAAGACCTCCAGAAATCAGCAGCGAGTGCCCATGGCTGACACCTCAGGGGTGTTATAAACTACGTGCCAGACCTGGCTCAGCCCCTTCCTTTGTGTGCTTCTTGCACTAAGTTTTTCCATGAGGCCAGGTCTCCTTCTATTCCCAGGGAGCAGGGGGTCCCACACAGTCCACTCCAGTGGCAGATGAAGAAAGGCTAAACTTTGCACCTCAGAATCAACTGGAGGTGGCCACCTATGCAGGGCAGAGTCCTGTTCCAGGGACTCTGGTTGGAGAACTGGCTGCTTCCCGGAGCTCACCACCACCCCTCCACCTCCACCTCTCAGGAAAGGACACCAGGGCCTCCAGGGGGCTCCAGCAGAGCCCCCTCCAGGAGAACCTGGGCCCAGCGTACCCAGCCTCTCACTGTGCTGGAGATTCCTGGGGAGAAGGATTGAGCCTCACCCTGCCCAGCACCCAGGCTTAGGGTGGCCCCTGCTGGGCACAAAGAACATGCCTCAGGCACCTCCCAGTCATGGAGGACACCTCCGCCGTCCCCAGCCTGGAAGGGGCACCTGGCGCGTGCATGGCAGCCTCTCCCTACCCGAAGCCTTGGCAGGAGGGTGTCACTTGACTGTACCTGGGACAAGTCACCCCTTTCTAGACCCACTGTGCCTGTTAAAGCGAGAGGTGGGAGAAAGAACTTTGGGCTCTCCTCTGACCTGAAGTATCCGGGGGTGGGAAAGGATATGTGCACCTGGCACAGGTAAAGGCCTTGGGGTCTGCACAGACCACCTGGGGGAGCCCAAACCAGAAATGGGGGATCATCACAGGAACCGGGGCACCTTAGAGAGACAGACACCTAAGGATGGTGCCTCTCGCTCCCCGCCTCCCTCTTCTGAAGCCTGTGGGGGCCTCATTGCCCCACTCCTCCCCTCTCCGTGATCTGGGCAGGTGATTCCACCTCTTTGAGCTTTATTTCCTTCAGCTGTAAGTGACAACAGAATCAGGGACCAACGGAGACATCGGAACAGGGAGCTCCCCGGGGCTGTGGACTTTGGGGACAGTCCTGCTCTGGAACATTGCAGAGGTGTTGGAAAAAGAGGTGACAGAAAGAAGTTCACACAGGAGGAGCAGGAAGGACTTCTCTAGGGGAACCATCAGTTAGAACGGCCCATGACACATTTCAAAGTGGCCAGACAAATGCAGAACTCTCTGCATGGAGAAGATCAACATTTGGAGGCAACGCTGGGTTCCTGGGTTTGATCTCTGCATTGTGCACGTGACCGAGTGACCATAATGTACTGTTTAAATATGTACAAATGTCATGTCTCGATTTGTCAAAAATGAGGTGCGTGGGTGATTGTTCCATGCCGAGGCAAGGACAGTGTATTTGGGGTGCCTCCCTGTTCATCCTTATACACTGTTCCATGTGCATCTGCCTATGAAAGCCCATCTGGAAAGAGACAAAGACCCCAGGTGACAGTCTGGCTGTCTCTGGGGGGAACAGGGGGTGTCAGGGGCTGGGCAGGGCCATGAGGGAGGCTATATTCTCTTTGAAGTTTTATAGATACATCATTTTGAAAATTTTTTAAATATATATATATATTTTTTTTTTTTTAAAGAGAGAAGGACAGTGAGAGAGAGAGAGAGAGACAGAGACAGAGAGAATCAATTTTTATTGAGTTTTTCACATGGGTTTCTTTGCTCTGACACTTAGTTGTGTACGTGGGTGCTGGGATTTGAACCCGTATACTTGCACATGCCAGGCAAGCGCCGTAACCGCCGAGCCACCACTCCAGCTCAATTTTGAGAATTTTTAAATATAAAAATCAAAACAAACTGTAATGGAAATAAGGAGAGAAAATTTGCCCATGTTCCCATTTCTGCAGCCTAAATCCATCCTAAACATTCCTCTGGGCAGGAGAAGGGGCCTGAAAATGAAGGGAGGAAGCTATTCATGCATCTGAGCCCACATCCAGGTGCCAGCTCAGCAGAGGCAGCCAGGGAAAGAGTGGAACCCCAGGGTGGCAGAACAAGCAGGACCTGGATCTGAGAGTCGCTCTGTGACCACCCGAGGAAATGGATTCAGTGAACATCTACTACATCCTGGCTCTGCGTTGAGCACTGGAGCTGCAGGGATCCAAATCTGCCTCTGTTCCCTCCGACTCAGAGCCCGGGGAGGAATTTTTTCCTGAAAAATAGAAATATTGCTGGATGAAGCATTCCCACCAAAGGGAAACTTATTAACTTTAAATAATTCAAGAAAAGGAAAGACGTGTTATGGAAAACATCTCTGTGATTCCTGGAACCAGCTCAAGTCCAGGGCTGCAGTCAACCAGTTAGAATGCGATCGTGCAGCTTAGTAACTGTTTAAAAAGGCTGCTTAGAAGAGAAGGGATAAACAATTTGGAAATAGTCTGGAATGAAAATTTCTTGTTATTTCAACTAAAGCTGAAAGTAGAAGGGAAAGAAGGGAGAATGAGAGCACATTAAAGGTTTCTGTTTCATCTGGAAGAGGAATGGCTGTTTCTCCATTTTGGTGCTGATGGGTGGATGCAGGGTCTAAAGGTTGGTGAAAACTTAACGGTAGCCATTAGAAGAGTAGAAACAGGATATATCTCCCTGCACCCTGCAAAGAACGCACTTTTACGGAAATTAACTATGTTCTAGACTAGAGAAAATCTCGGTGTACAGACATTAAGATTAATAGTCTCAGGCCTCGCCTTCTCATGGGCAGTGTTACATGGCCACATGGTGGAAATTACCAGAAGAAAAGCCAAACATCAGAAACTACTTGAACAATTTAGGAATCACTCTTCCTCCAAAGTCTTTTGTCAAAACTGAAACTACAGACACTTGAGGAATGACTGACTATGATAACACTACATATCACACTATGGGAAGCAGCCAAAGCCATATTCAGAGGAAAATTCATGCCTTTTCACTTTTAAATTATTAAACCATGAAAGTTACAAACAAACAAATTGGATGTCCAATTTTAAAAAACTACATAGTGAATAATACCCCTAATAAATAGAAAGAGGAGAATAATATGATAACAATAAAATGATTTTTGGAAAACATTAATATCAGTGAAGGTGTCCAAAGAGAAACTAAGAGCTGGCTCTTGGAAGAGAGGACAGGAAAAGGGACATATCAGGAAGTGATATGGACCGTGAGTTGACGGGCAGACATTGATGGGTGCTCGGTTGTTTATCCCTACGTTTCGGTCTGAGCCCACATCCCAGGCTCGTGTATGTGCTAATAATGTAGCCACTCATATGTTTTTTAAGTCAATATTTACAAAGTAGGGCCAACCAGCCTTTTGTCCAGCAACCTAGGGACAGGCTCAGACAATCACCTGCTGAGTAACCCAGGGCAGGTCACCAACCTCACAGAGCCTCTTCTCAACTGTATCAGTCATGGGTGCTGATGTGACAGACAGTGGCCACACCGCGCCCAGGACTCGTGAAGCTGATTTATCCCATCCGCCCTGAAGAGACTGTTCTGAGCTCCCTCAGCCTAGAGGTCTCTGCCCCTGAGGAGCTCAGCTTCTGATGGCAGAGACAAGAGACTCTAACAGCTCTGTGACCCCAGGTCCCTTCCCCAAAGAACCCCCAGGACGGTCACGTCAGTGTTTTGTTCCTAAGCCTTCTGAATCAGGAGTAAAATGGCAGAATCTCGCCCATCTTTCCCTTTCTAAGCCTGTCTGCCACCACACACACACACACACACACACACACACACACACACACTGCTACTCCACTGCCGGCACGTCCCACAACCAGCTCACAGCACATCTCTCAGGTCTCCAAGGTCCGACTTGTCGCATAGGCAAATTTTAGCTCTTTCCCACCATGGGGAGATTTCAAGTTCAAATTCCCTGATCCAGGTACAGAGAGAGACTGCCCTAATGGGGGAAGGAGCACCATGGGTCCCACAGCCAGGGAGGCTGGCCAGGGCTGATAGAAATATGTTTAAGCCCCACCCTGGCCCCACAAATATTCCTGATGATAAACCTGCCAAGTAGGTGTCGTGTTCCCACTTGACAGGTGGGGAAGTAGTCGCTGGCGTTTAGAGGCTGGGCTGGCATTCACGCCCGGCTTGGCCCTCCCCACTGGCCTTGCCTCCCCATTCAGGTGAAGGCATGAACTTGTAGAACTACCTGGCAGGGAGGAAAGAGCCCTGCAGCTTGGAGGGAGCAGGGGGTGCTGGGAAAGGAGACGAGGGCTAGAGAGCTGGTGGAGCCTGAGGCCCCGGGCTGGGTGCTGCTCCACCAGGGGGGAAGTAATCCAGACACCCCAGGGTACTGACCACCTGCCACCTGAGACTGCCTTGGCAAAGTCCGAGTCTCTGAGCTGTGATGTCAGAGCTGAGGGAGGGAGGTGGGGGACAGCTGGGTCAGTCTCTGTCCAGAACAAAGAGGGGATCTGAGGAAAGGTGCAGGCAGCGTCCTGTCTGAGACAGGAAAGGAAGGTGACACACGCAGCGTGGAATGCCACGGTCATGCTGGATCCCCACACAGCCCTCACCCTGGAGATAGAGCCCCTCACCCTGGCTCAGAGAGTGGCCACCCATTTAAAGTCAGTTAGCAGCTGGCAGAGCTAGGATTGGAAACCCAGCCAGGCTGACACCATCATCCGGGTTCTTTGGTTACCCAGCAGGCTGGCCTCAGGTGCCAACCTGGGTTGTGGCTTGAGCCCTAGCGCCATTCCCCACCCTCAGTCCTTCCCTGTGAAATGCAGCCACGTTTCTTTGAGAGGCTGTGAGAAAGGATGAGTCGAGGGAGTGTCCCCTAAGTACATCCTGACAGCATTTCTAATTGCAAAGAGAAACAGGACATACCATAATCACTAGATTGAGTGCATGCTGAGGATGGGGTGGGGTCAGGATCAGCCAACGCAAAGTGAGAAAAATCAGTCTGGCCTCAGGCTTTTCTGCAGCAGCGAATCATCAGACTCCACCAACTGCAGAGCAGCTGAAGACAGGAGAGAGACAGACTGGGGGGCTGTTGTGGGCTGTCTTTCATTACTATAGCAAAATACTGGAGGCAGGCTAACTTCGTAATGGAAAGACGTTTGTTTAGCTCAGCGCTTTGGAGAAGCAAAGTTCAGACGACAAGCACCCCTCTGTTTCACTCGGTGGCTTATCGCAACAGGAGGGAGGGAGAGATGCTTCCAACACAGCACCTGCAAATGGTAGCAGCTCCTCAATGTCCTTTGTGAGCTCTGGACATGCTCACGTGAGAGGGCTCAGAAAAAATAGCCAAGCCTGCGTCCGTTGTGGAAAAGTCACCGGAGACTTAGCCCAGCCGACTGAGACAAGCACCAAAATGGAGAAGAGACAGTAGAAGGACCCGTTCCTGTCTTTCCGCTCGTTCCACTGGGACACCAACTTAGAAGATCCGTGATGCCCAGGGGACTTGGTGGCTCGTGGGCCATTTCATCTCCCAGAGCTTCCTCCACTGGCTCCAAGCAGCTCATCTTCCAAGGTCATCAAAAGCCACCACCTCCAGCTGCCCAGGACTGGTGACCAGGAGCAATTTGAAATCACTGCAGCAAGAGTTTGTGAATGCTGCAGACTTCTCAAGTCAAACTGCAACACGACTCTACATTTGTTTAGCAGATTTTATACAAGCAAGGCCTTCCTCTGAGCATGAAGTGGCTTATTATCTTCCTTACATCCGCTAACCCTAATTCAGTCCTTATTTTTTTTTAAAGAGAAGAAAAGAGAGAGAGAGAGAGAGAGAGAGACTCAATTTTATTTAGTTTTTCATGTGGCTTTCGTTGCTCCAAGACTTCATTGTGTATGTGGTGCTGGGGTTTGAACCTGTGTACTCGCGCATGCCAGGCAAGTGCTGTAACCACTGTGCAACCACTCCAGCCCCCAGATCTTATTTTTTTTTAAAGGAGAAGACATCTGGCTTGCTTAGATATTTTGATTACAAAAGTAATAGCCGTCCTTCACAGAAAATTTGGACACCACTGCAAAGAGTACAGAAATTCCGGAAGCACGTGCAGTCCCGTACCCTAGGACAAACAGCGCCAGCCCTAACTTCTGCATGGGCTTCCAGACTTTTGAATCAAGTTATACAAGGTTGTTCTCAGATGTTTTCATGCTGGATGTGCTATCAGAAGCAGTCTCTCATCTGGGGACATCAGAAAAAACATCAGAAGCATAGTTTATCCTACCTGTTATCATTTAGTCACTGCAGGGAAAGACGTAGGGTGAAGTATTTAGCCAGTTCCCTGGTCCTTAACTTTTAGGTTATCTCATATGGTTTGTTTATTTATTTATTTATTTAAGAGAGAAGGACAGTGAAAGAGAGAGAGAGAGAGAGTCAATTTTATTTAGTTTTTCAAGTGGCTTTTGTTGTTCCAACACTTCATTATGTACATGGTGCTGGGGTTCGAACCCACATCCTTGCACATGCCAGGCAAACGCCATAACCACCGAGCCACAGCTCCAGCCCTCACATGGCCCTTTTAAATGATGAAGGACATCCCTGCGCATCCAGCATTTCCTGTCCTTTCTATTGTTTTCAGAAATACCAAGCAAAAAAGAAAAGCTTTTCTTTTTTTATTTTTAGGTTCTTGATTTGTTTTGCCCAATTATCCCAAAATTGAATTTTCTGTGGGCAGGTTTGGGAGCCACTCAACCCCTTCCTCCAGCCTGACCTTATTAAAAGGAGGCTGAATTCTGTGATGCCCAGGGGACGCAGCAGCTTGTGGGCAATCTCATGCCATGTGCCTGCCTCCCTCTGTCTAGGACCAGTCACTTTAACTCTTGCAAACCAGATTATTTTTATATTATTTTGGCTCCAGAGGTTCCTGCAGTGATGAGGGACAGGAATCAAAGATGGATCCTTGGAGATGGGCAATTGGCCTCTCACCAGGTGCAACCTGGGATTAATAGTGGTGGCCAGGATCGACTGAGGCCTCTGATGACCCACTGTTTCCCCAGGAGGATGCCGAGGCACTGCCAGGAAGCTCTGACTCTGGGTTTCCCTGCCCTGGGCTTTGGAGCAGAGTACAAGGGAGGCCTGCAGCCTGGAGTGGCTGCTGCCTGGTGTGGCTGGGCGGGTCACGCTCACAATGGGCTTGGGCAGGGCATCCAGAAGCGCTCTGTTTGTGGCTTCAAAAAAGTGAATTACAAGAGGAAGTAAGCAAGCTCACGCAAGCAGGTCAGAAATCCTCCTCGCCCCAGCTCAGAAGGTGGGGATTTTCTGCCTCTGGCAGCACCAGAGCAGACCCCAGGGGCTTTGCAGGGGCTCCGAGCCCTGAGCAGGTGGCCAGTTCCGTCCACCAGCTGGGCTACAAACCAGGGCTCCCCTGGCTCTGTGAGATGGGGGTGTTCATGAAACAGATGGGAATAGGAGGCTTCTGTCTCCTCGGATCCTCTTGGAAGGCAGCCTGGAGGGGGAAGCACAGACCTTGGGGGTCCCAAGCCAAACCATGCTCTCCAGAGCTGGGGCCCTTCCAGAGGTTAGTATCCACCCTGAAGCTCATTTTCCACCCTGAAAAACAGCAGGTGTCACACTCAGTGTGACGCCTTCTAGTGCCATTTGGAAGATTAAGGAAAAACCAGTCCTGTGACTCCCCTGACATCTAACACCTTCACATCCCACAAAGAGAATATCTGCCTTGAACCAGATGGGCCATGGGGAAAGGAGCACGTGGCGCTGGCTGAGGTGCCCTTCCACATTCTAGGACTTAAATCCGTAGCATTTTAGGAACCTTGGTTGAAAGGCACCAGGAACAATGCTCAGTCTCCATTGAGCACCTCAAGACACAGGGTCACTCGAAGTCACTATCACCCAAAGCGACTCATTTCAACAGCATTCAGTCAGCAGCTCTGCTGCCCCAGGACTGAGGACTCGGAGAAGCAAAGGCCCCACTCTGTGCTCAAGTGGCCGAGTGTGTCAGTCAAGATGGTGGAAGAGAAAGTGAACCGTGTGCGGCTGCATCCATGTGTGCAGCCTGGCATGAGTCACTTCCTTCACCCAGCCTCAGTCCCCTCATCTGTTAAATGGGCATTAGAAATCCCTCTCAGGACCATTGGGCAGATCAGAGGAAGAACTGGCACACACACCCAGGGCGCCACAACCCATAAAGTGTGGTCCCCGCCACCAGGATGGCTTCGCGGGAGCGCAGAAAGGAAAGAGGGGTAGGGTGGGGATGCTCAGCAGCTACTTGGGACAGGTCGCCTCCCTGTGGCGGTTTCCTTGCCAGCCAAGGAAGGGCTGGACTGAAACTCTCTGTGATGTTTCGAGCTTGAACATGGGACAGCTCTAGCACACCTGTCGTACTTGGCAGAGTCTGGTCTCACGCAGGACACCCCAGAGCGGCCATCCTGCCACGTCCGGGCACCTAACACCTGAACTTTCCCAAGCCCCCCCTGGAATCTGGGCCTAGTGAGGACAAGGCACCCGCCCCTCTGTCTTTCAGGACAAGAGAAGCCCAAGTCCACGCCCTGCCTGCAGGGACTTGCGGAGGCTGTTTCCTCCTCTCCATCGACACCAGTTCCAGGCCCACTCGGGATTCTCGGGATTCTGGGAGTTGATATCTGTTGTGTGTTAAGAACTGAGCTGGCATGCGGCCGGTGACAGAGGTGCTGGCTGCCAGTGTCACCTCTGTCATCTGTCCTTCCAACACGTATTTTCTGAGCCTGGGCTAGAGCTGGTTGCAAGAGGTAGGGATACAGTGCAGAGGAAAAGGAGCCCTTTGGGACAATCACAGTGCTCCCAGGCTGTCAGAGAGAGAGAGGGAGAGAGGCAGCTAAGTGTGCAGTTAAGACAAAGAGCGCTGGGGCTGGGCACCACGCAGGGGCCAGGACGGCCCTGGAGGAGCTGATGGAGGAGCTGCTGCCCCACGTAGGGAGGCAGGGAGGAGGTGAGCGACCTCATGTGCTGGGGCCTAATGAGCCCAGAGCCAGTTGTTACATGGGACCTGACGCTGGCCACAGTGGGGGTCTTGACCCC
>PVKS010045716.1:0-13655 GCA_004027875.1 Aplodontia rufa
CTTCCTCAGGTCTTCCTCTCCTCCCTCCCTCTCGACCCTCTTCCACTAGTTTATTGATCTCTTTTCTATTTTCATGAGATCCCTTTTATGTTCCTTTTCTCTCTCTCTTCTGTATCCCTCTCCCCACCCCTCTCCTTTCTCTAGTTTCCACATTGGAGATAAACCATTCCACCCATGACTTTCGGAGTCTGGCTTATTTCTCCTAGAATGATGTTCTCCATTTCCATCCATTTACCAGCAAATGCCATAATTTCATTCTTCTTTACAGCTCAGTAAAATTCTATTACATACATACACCACATTTTCTTTAGTCATTTCTCTTTTGGGGACTCATAAACTGGTTCCATAACTTGATTATTGTGGGTTGTGCTGCTATAAACATTGGTATGTATGTATTATTGTAACATGCTGCTTTTAGTTCTTTTGGATAATTACCAAGCTATTGTATAGCTGATTCATATGGTAGTTTTATTCCTAGTCTTCTGAGGAACCCCATACTGATTTCCAAATCATTTGTACTAATTTTCAGTCCTACCAACAATATGTAAGTGTATCCTTTACCTACATCCTTAGCAGCAATCATTGTTATTTATATTTTTGAAGATTGCCATTCTAACTGGAGTGAGATGAAATCTCAATGTAGTTTTGATTTGTATTTTCACTATTGCCAAGGGTGTGGAGCATTTTTTTCATGTATCTGTTGTCCATTTGTATCTCTTCTTTAGAGAAATGTCTGTTTAGATAATTTGCCCATTTATTGATTGGGTTATTTATTTTTCTAATGTTAAGTTTTTTGAGTTCTTTATATTTTCTGGATATTAATTCCCTGTTAGAAGAGTAGCTTTCAAATATTTTCTCCCAGTCTGTAGGCTCTTTCTTGAAGTGAAGTTCTTAACTGTTTACTTTGCTGTTTAAAAGCTTTTTAATTTGATACCATCCCACTTATTGATTCTCAGTTTGATTTCTTGAGCTTTACTAAGGAAGTCAGTGCCTGCTGCCTGCAGCAATATGTTGGAGTGTTTACCCTGTGTTTTCTTCTAGCAGTTGTGGTGCTTCTGTTCTAATTTCTAGATCTTTGATCCACTTTGAGTTGCTTTTGCTGTAAAGTGAAAGATAAGGATCTATCTCTACCATTCTTCTGCATACGGATAACCAGTTTTCCCAGCAGCATTTGTTAAAAGGCTGTCTTTTCTCCAATGTATGTTTTTGGCACCTTTGTAAAGGATCAGATGAAAATAAATGTGTGGATTTGTCTCTATATCTTCCATTCTAATTAAGTGGTCTGCTGTGTTAGTCAGCTTTTCAATGCTATGATGACATACTCAGTAAGAACAAAATAGAGGAGGAAAAGTTTATTTTTGCCTCATGTTTTCAGAGCTTAAGCCCATGTTTGGCCAATTCCATTGTTCTGGGCTCATGATCGGGCAGAGCATCATGGAAGAAGTGTGTGGTGGAGAAAAGCTACTTAGTTCATGGCAGTTGGGAAGTAGAAAGAATAAGGGGGGAACCAGGAAGACAAAATATAATCCCTGTAGGCATGCCCTCACCTCTCACCACCAACCATCTGCCTATAGTTACCACTCACTACAGTGAGTCTTTCATATTATTGATCCATCAAATGTCTTAATCCACTGGTGAGGTTACAGCTCTCATAATCTAATCATTTCATATCTGGACATTAACACAAGAACTTTTGAGGGACACCTCATAAGCAAAGAATAGCAGTCTTCATACCTATTTAATGCTAATATCTTGCTTTATTTTTCGAGAGCTATAAGTATTACAATTTGAGATCAGGTATAGTGATGCCTCAAGCATGGCTCTTGTGGCTAAAATTGCTTTGGTTATTCTGGTTCTTTTATTCTTCCATATAAAATTTAGGGTGTTTTTTTCTAGTTCTGTGAATAATATCATTGGTATTTTGATGAGGATTACATTGAATCTGTAGATTCCATTTTATAACACGACCATTTTGACACTATTAATGCTGCCTATCCAAGAACATGGGAAGTTCTTCCATCTTCTGAAGTCTTCATCAGTTTCTTAATCAACTTCATCTCCCACTTCTCTTGTTCCAACAGTTCCCATATGTACTCCATCCTGACTTCTCAATTTTATTCCCTTAGACCCTCTTAATTTCAAGAGTTTTTTTTAATTAGCAACATAGACTAAACTTAACCACATGGTCTGGTGCTGAACTACCTCTTTAGTCTGATATTCATGTGAAGCTTGTCACTGTTCTAGACTTTCAAGATGCACAGTTCTCCTTCCACATTCCACAATGTAGCATGTTGTCCATTTTGCATAGACATCAGATTCCCGATATCTCAATTGCCCTTTGCCTAGTAAACTTTTTAAAAAATCTGTCAAAAATAGTTAAATACTTATAACCAAATATACCAATAATTATATACTAAACACTGATTAAATGCTCTGATTAAAGACAATACAGACAAATATTATCAAATTGAATTTACAAAGATGATATACTATACACAAGGCATACATTTAAACTATAAGAGTGTAGAAAATTTGAAAAGGATAGAAAAGATGAAATTGATGCATGAATATACGCATGTATGAATATATCACAATGAATTCTACTTTTTTTATAACAAAATTCCACCAATTAAGAAACAATAAATAAAAAGAAGTAAGACCAGTAGAGTAAAAGAAAGGGATCAGGAGAAGAGAGGAGGGATAGGAAAGGGGTAGTACTGGAGTCTGAAGTGGAGTAAATTATGTTATATGCATATGTGAACATGACAAATTGAATCCCACTATTTTATATCATTATAATGCACCAATAAAAAAAAGATATACCAATCAAAAATTAATCAATACAAAGCTGGTGGGGCTAAATCAATATTAGACAAAGTAAACATTGAGGGAGAAATCACTACTAGCAATAGACACTTGAATAACAAAAGGTTCCATTCATTAAGAAGATAAAACAGTTCTAAATTTGTATACACCTAATATTATCACAAAAAATGTGAGGTAAGATATGACATGAAAAGCAAAAACTACCCAAATTACATTTCAGTACATCCTTATCAATAACAGAACCAGGACAAAAACAATCAACAGCTCTTGAATAACACAGATAAATTTGACTTAACTGATGTATATGGAGCACTATACTCAACAACTTCAAACTGCACCTTCTTTTCATAAATTATGGAAGATTTATATATCCTGACCATATGTCAGGATAAAGGTCAGCATATTTTTTCTGCAACGGGAAAGATAATAACTTAAGAATTTTTTGTCTTCAGAGATACAGGAAGTAAATACTTGAGGCTCTGCAGGTCTCACACAATCTCTGTCACATTTTTTCCCTTTTTAAACCACCTTTCAAACATGTAAAAGCATTTTTAACTTATGGGTAGTACAAATATGGTCCATACGCTAACTTTGATGGGCCATTGTCTGCTGACTTCTATTGTAGCTATAAAACAATTCCTCACAAATTTAAAAGCATTGTATATAGAATATGCTCCTGGCCACAGAGCAATTAAGCAAAAAGTAAATAATCAAATGACAATTAGATTAGAAAATCCCCATCATTTGGAAATTAACAGACATACTTCTAAATAGCCTGAGTTATGGGGAAACTTGCATTGGGAATTAGATAATTTTAAACTGCGTAATATTGAAAACAATACATGTTTAAACTCTTGAGTATACATAAAATCAGGTTAGAGGGACTTTTGCAGCCTTAAAAAGCAAATATTGGCAAAGAGGAAAAGTTAAAAACCAACGTCATCATCTTATGACATTAGTAAAAGAAAAAAAAATTACACTTAATGAAAGCAGAAGAAATTAACTAGGAAAGATAAGATAAAAAATAATAAAAGATAAAGCAAACATGCAAATCAGGAGTATCAACAAAAGCAAATACTATTTCTTGGAATAGAACAGGAAAATTGACAAGCTGCTACAGTGACCAACGAAGAAATAAGAGAGAAAGCACAAATAATCACAGTGGGAAATACAAAGAAGACTGTAATGACAGGCCCTGCAGATATCACAAAGATCCTGAAATATTATGAAAACATTAATACCATTAACTTTAAAATATAAGCAAAATGTAAAATTTCTTAGAAAAATGCAGCTGACACAAACCGACACAAGTCAAAATAGAAAATTGGAACAGAATTATAATATTAAGCACATTTAATATTACAACTACAACTAATTAAAAAATTAAGGCCCAGATAACTTCAATATTATCTTTTCCACAAAATGAAGTTATTATCTAAGGCTGCACATCCTTTATACCAAAATTTGAATAGAACATTAGAAGAAAGACACTTTCAAAGGCAAATCTCTCTAAAGAACTGATGCAAAAATATAAATAAAAGCATTAGTTAATCAAATCTAGCAACATATAAAAAGAGTAATACATCACACCCAAATTGTGTTAATTTCAAAAATGAAAGTTTTCTCTAATATTTGAATAAGCAATGGAATTCAAATTATCTACACATTAAATAGAAAACTCATATAATTTCAATTTATGAATTTAATCAAGTGTTATGCAATATTAATTTCTAATAAAAAAGTAGTAGAAATACAAAGAATCTTCTTTAATCTGATAAAACACATTGGCAAAAAATCTGTAACAAATATCACATTAATGGCAAAGTGTTAAAAAAGTTTTCTGTAACTGAATCCTTGGATTCTTTTCTTTTTAAGAGAGAATCAATTGTATTGAGTTTTTCACGTGGCTTTCCTTGCTCTGACACTTCATTGTGTATGTGGTTCTGGGGTTCGGACTGTGTCTTCGCATATGTCAGGCAAGCTCCATAACCACTGAGCCGCCACTCCAGCCCTGAATACTCAGATTCTTAATTAGTGCTATACACCAGCTAATAATCTAGATGCTTTTCCAGTGTAATTCTAATCCTGTCATACCTCCATGACATAACTGGTACTATCCCCATTTTATGTATTAGCATCTGAGTTTTAGAGAGGGGTTCAGTTACCTGCTTGTGGTCAAGTATCACATGAATGATTAAGTATTTGAACCCTATGCATCACTGCCTATTACAATGCCAATCCCTTTATTCCTGCTATACCATCTACCACATCCACACCATTACCAAGTCCTGCTTATGCTACTTCTAAATATATCTAGAATCAAGCCAATTCTACCTACTTTCCCTCAGTCCACCTCAATGCTGTCTCCATCACCACTGACAAATGCTCTGGTAAAAGTTGTTTTAGTATGCATCTTGACTACTTTAATAAATTTAATTTGACCACACAAGTATAACTTCGAACTTCATTCTTTGCTTTTATTTTTGTTGTTATTTTTATTTTTTATTTGGAAGTAATTTCAAACATTCAAATACCAAGAATAAATGTACTCTTTGTCCATATTCATCAACTGTTAACATTTGCCACATGGTAACTCTATATCCCATAAATACTTCATTGTTTATTTCCTAAAGATCAATACCATATTCTTATATAACCTACTTATATGCAATTATCAAAATCAAGAAATGTAGCATTGATACATTACTATTGCCCAGTTTGGAATCCATCCATTTTGAAATTTCACCAATTGTCTTAATAATGTCCTTTATAGTAAATTCTTCCCCAGTCCAGGATTCACTCTAAGATCACACACTACATTCACTTGTTATGCCTTCCCTTTAATCTGGAATATTTTGTCAACCATTCTTTGTCTTCAGTGACACTGACATTTTTAAAAACAAAAAGATTAGTTATTTTGCAGAAATCTCTTAATCTAAATTTGTCTACTGTTTTCTCATTATTAGAGCAAGGTTATGGGATTTGGGACAAGAGCATCACATATGTAATTGTGTATCATTCATCAGGCATAGCAGAAAGCACCTGATATTTTTTATGTTGTGATGCTATGTGGGATTGCTTGTTTGAAGTTGTCACCTCCAGGTTCTCTAGTGTACAACAATACCCTTTAAATTACTTTCATGGCTTCTGTTTCTACTCCTCAGTTAGAGATTTGTCCAATCTTTTCTTCTCCACTACTACTCTATGCCCCTACCTTGATGTTTTATTTAATTTACTTTTTATTTATTTATTTATTTATTCTGGTATGAGGGATTGAACCCAGGGGCGCTCAGCCACTGAGTTATATCCCCAGCCCTTTTTTAAAACTTTGAGATAGGGTGTTGCTAAGTTGCTTAGGGCCTCACTAAGTTGCTGAGGCTGGGTTTGAACTTGCAATCCTCCTTCGTCAGCCTCCCAAGTGACTGGGATTACAGGTGTGTGCCCAGCACCTTTCTTGATGTTTTTTTTTTTCAAAGAGAGGAGTGCAGTGAGAGGGAGAGAGAGAGAGAGAGAGAGAGAGAGAGAGAATCAATTTTTATTGAGTTTTTCACATGGCTTTCGTTGCTCTGACACTTGGTTGTGTACGTGGGTGGGTGTTGGGGTTTGAACCCGTGTACTTGTGCATGCCAGGCAAGCACCATAACTGCCAAACCACCTCTCCAGCCCCTATCTAAATAAAATGTTTCTAAACAAAATGTGCTTGTTTCTATCTCAGAGCCCATGTGCAGTCTGAGAAACCTGTTCTTCAACTCACTTTGCATGACAGATTAGTTTTCATCATTTAGGTTCAGCTTAAGTTCCTCTTTAAAAGGCCATCTCTGACTGCTGACCACAGAAATTTGTGTGTCTCTCCACTATTACTTCTCAAAATTTCCAATAATTTATTTATGCAATTAAAATTATAATATCTATAAACATTTTGTATGTATATATAAATGTATGACACATCCCTATCATGAGCAATTTTACCTTTACGTATGTATAGAAAGATTCAAGCAAAAACAAATAAAGGAGCAAAAGGAAGAGCAGTACAGCAGAAGAAGATGAATATGGGAAGGAAGGAGGAGAGGGAAGGAAGGAGGAGAGGAAAGAGAGGGGGACAGGGATTGAAATCAACTTCCTTGAACGTATGATTTTATCAAAATGAACCCATCTGGGGCTGGAGTGGTAGCTCAGCATTATAGCACTTGCCAGGTGTGCAGGAGGACTCAGGTTCAAACTCCAGCTCCATATTCACAACTAAGGGTCAGACTAAACCAGATGAAAATATAAATAAAATTGATATTCTCTCTGTTTAAAAAAGTGAACCCAACTACTATGTATAACTATAATGCTCTAATAAAAAATTGTATTTATCTTGCCACACTAGAGTATAAATTCCACAAGAGCAAGATCCTTTCTTCTAGTCTTCCTACTCCCATATCTCCTGCTCCTTACATAGTGCATGCTAACATAAGTTACTGATAAATTTTGTGAGTGTAAATGAGAAGCTGGTATTATTTAGAACCATCCAAAAATAGGTCAGATTTCCCTTTTAACTTCGAAACTGACATTGCAAGACACAACATAACATAGGCAAAAGATTTGGAAGTCACACAGACCCAGGTTCAAATGCCAAATCAGAATGAAGGGATCTGACCTTGGACTTTCACAAATATGAGATACTATCATTCATCTCACTGCATTGTTAGGATTAAATTCTTATGAAAAAAAAACTAGAATCATGCTTAAGGGGAGCTACATAAATAATCAACAGGGTTAATCATTCTGGATTAAAAGATGCTCAATCTTTATAAGAAGCACTCTTACAAATCACAGTGCTTGGCTTGCTATGCATTCACAAGTACAGGTGAATTGACTAATACCCAGGGGAAATCAAGTCCCTCACAGTGGACTCTTCCTTCTCAATTCTATTATGGACTCAGCTGGTATGATGAAATCATATCTGTGTTCTAATGAAAATCAGTTTCTCCAAACAGGTAGGTACACTTCCACTTTCTCTGTCACTCCTTTTCATTGTTCCTTCTTGTCACTCCTGTGTTCTTTTTGACACATCCCTATCATGAGCAATTTTACATTAGTTTTCTATGTGTCCGAGGTTTTTCCCACTAGATTTGACAGAACAATAACAATAAAATAATAATGACAACAACAAACACTTTTATAGTCCTTACTATCATACTTCATCTAATCCACATTGCCATCAATTTAAAGACAACTCCAATTTTCTCTATACCACTAAGAAAACAAATATGCCAAATAAATAATGGATGCCATGTATGGCTAAGACTTGTTCTGCTTTTTGAAATGTTAGAATATATGAAGAAAAATGCTTCATAAAATTGATGGAATGTTATTTTAGATATTGTTCTAAGCACTTTACATTTATTAAGTCATTTAGTCATTTAAACCTCATAAGGACCCTGCAAGGCAAGTATATTATATTACTAATTCTCTCTATTCCACTCACTCTTTCCATATACAAAATCATTATTGTTAGCTCTCATCACATAATTCTCTTTGATTTACCATTATACCCTCAAAATCTAACACAGTCAGCTGATACATTTCACATAATAAATAGTTGTTGAGCAGAAAAATAAAACCTTCTTGCTTCTCACCAAGAAAGGGGTTCATTAAATAGAACTTGAATATGTCTGAGAAGTTCTTAGCGATCAAACACACAGTAGCTCCAATAAATGAACATCAATTAGTCAATTCTGGCCACAATATCAAAAGGCAAATCCTGGCTGGATTTTCAGTACAAGAAAACACCTGCAAAGTTGTCACCCTTCATATGTATTGCTTATATGACCCTGCTTATCTTCATACGAGAATATACACAGGTAATAGCAAAAATTATTTTTTGTGCCTGGGAGGTACCTGGCAAAGCAAGGAAACCATTTACAGAGACTCACACACCTGCCAATTAGAGATAGTAATTCAAGAACTAAACCACCAAGAAAGGAGAGACAACCTGTCTTGTTTGCACAATCACCTCAGGCTGCTGACCAGATTTACAATTGATCTAATCCTAAGAGTACACTGACTCATAGGCCCTTCCAACTGAGCACCCAGATTCCAAAACACACACCCTGCAGACAATGATTCAGAGCTGTAGCTGCTAGGCAGTGGTGGCAGCGTCATGCCTCCCATCCAAAGAGCTACTCTCAATAGTAGGCCCTGGGCTGCAGGTGGACAGATGAAACTGTAGATTAAAGAGTAACTGCAGATTTGTACTTTGTCTTCAGGGTACTGAAGCTATAAACAGGAATGTACCACGCACAGAGTTCGGGCAATCTGCCTTTATCCAAAAATGGGGAATCTGCAACCACATACAAAAAATAGAGGAAGGTTATATTCTTATATACCAATTTCAACCTCTAAACCCTACTGAACAAATATAAGTAGAGCGTTGTAATAGCACAGATACTGACCGGATGCCCAAATAATTCTGGAGACTGCAACATTTTCTATTTTTAAGCAAATAATCAGAAAGCAGGAGTAAAACACTCCACAAGTAAAAAGGAAAGTGAATTCTAAAATTGAGCATTTACTTCTTTCTGCCTGGGTGTTAAATAGCTAGAAAGGCATTTGTACAATGAGATACATTTTGCAAACATTTGGCAAGCATACACCCACTCCCCAAGAGTAAGAAAATTTCTGTCTCAAGCCAGCCCCAGCTGGAAACCAAGAAAGACTATTGAAAGCAAACAAGAAATTGGTGAAAAACAATCAACCACTGAAAATAAAAAATGCTGTTAATGGATTACCAATATGGGAAGCAAGGAAAGAAAATGGAGAGGATTACAGGATCCTGGCACAAAACCACAGTCAAGCTATGTGTCAGTGGTAGAAAGCAGAATGCTGAGGATTAAAGAAGAAAGAATCAAATTAAAGAAGAAGAAAGAACAATAACTCAGTCTTTATGGGTGAATGAGACAGATCAGAAAAGCTGATAGGAAATAGATTTGGCAAATGTAATGCAAGCAAAAGTACAAGTTCAATCATATCGGGCTTCCTACTGTTTGCTAAATATCCCATTAGCTATTCCTATCTACCTCTGATATATCTCTCAAATCCATCTTCTGTCTCTGCACATACCACCTTAGCCAAAGCAACATTACTGGTCTTTTCACATCCATTTTGGCTACCCTTCTGCTGCATTAATCCACCCTTCCCACAGCAACCCAAAGGGGCCATTAAAATGCAAATCAGATTTCCTTATTCCCTTCCTTAAAACTATTCAAAGGATCCCTACTGATCTTGGGGAAAACCTAAACCCTTGAATTTGGCTTGCAAAGTCCTTTATAAAAATCTAAAAATGTGTCTACCATAAGATCCAGCTATACCACTCCTGTATATTTACCCAAAGGAAATGAAGTCAGCATACAAAACTGGTAGCTGCATGCCCACCTGCATATCTGTGTTTACAGCAGCACAATTTACAATAGCCGAGTTATGGAATCAGCAGCCTAGGTGCCTTGTCAACACATGAATGGGTAAGGAAAATACAACACACACACACACACACACACACACACACACACACACACTGGAGTTTTACTCAGCCATGTAAAGGAATGAAATCATGCAATTTGCAGGAAAATGGATGGGACTGGAGAGTATCACATCATGTGAAATTAGACAGACATAGAAAGATAACTATCACACTTTTTCCTCTCATATGTGGAAGCTAAAAAATAAGATGACTAGAAAATATTCAAAAAGATGAGAAGAGAAGGTGCAAGACAGTAGTAAGGAGAGCAAATACAATCAAACCATGGTAGAAGCATGTATAGAAAATGTCAGAGTGAAACCTACTGATTTGTATAACTAATGTTAAGAATTATAAATTCCATTATTTAAATACATAAAACAAATGGCACTTTTTTAAAAAATTAGTAAAAATCTTAGCTCTTCAGCCTGATCTGATACTTCTCTCTGTCAGTACTACAGCAGTCTACTCTCAGTACTTCCAGTACAGCAGCAATGCATATTTCTGCTATAGATGTTATCTGAGACTCTGGCAAAACCACCATTAGCCTCATTAACTCCCCAAAATCAATCAAAATAGGTGTCTTCAACTTCAAGATCAATTGTCTCTTTATACATTTTCTCTATTTCTATTTAAACATCAAACTAGCCACCATGACCTTTCCCACACTCCTGCCTTCTCTTCCTCCCGTCACAGTAAGACTTTCCTGCTCAGGTAAACATTACCACCCACCTGACCTACAAATGTTTCTTTTCCATCAGTCTGGGACCCAAGTTTTAGGAAACTGCAATGTTCCCACTGTCATAGTGAAAACACCTGCCTGCCAGACCCAACCTGAGTGGACTCTGTCTCTTTTGTTTCACAGCCTCTAATGATATTCAAATTTATAAATACTGGAATCTATGATTACAGATTAAGCACACAAAACTAACCAAGGACAACTCTTCATAAATAAGACACAAAATGATGAACAGTCATTATTTGAAGAAGAATTTATCATCCATCTAGAAATCCCCAAGGACCATCATGTCAAGTTAACAATTTGAGTTCACATACAAGAAATCTCCCTCCTCAGCTCCATAGACTATAGTAATGACAGCTAAATCATGAAGCGTGCGTAGTAACACATAACCTAGGGCATTCATAAAGATGTATCGAGAAGGAGGGGAGAGAGGGGCAAGGAAGAGGGGTAAGGGTGAGAGACTAGGGTGGGATCTAGCAGGTAAATCTAATTTAAGAATATACACATGTCATATTGTTTCATTGGATGCATTTTTTATTGTATAATAAATACATCTCTTAATAAAAAACTAAAAACATAATCAAAATCATAAAAGAAAAATAAATATATCCATGGAACTGAAATAAATTTAGCTGGGGGAGTAGGGTAAAGTCTCTCACCTACTAGGTAATAGGCAGAGATGTCCCGGAGTTCCACTACTGTGGGGTAGTATGAACCAATAATATTTGATATGTGGCAAAGCAGGAACACTAGATTGTTACAGGAATGCAAGAAATGAGACAGGGACTTTTATACAGAACATATTTTAAAATGCTATGACCAGAAACTAATACTGCAAACAGAGGCACCTCTCAGGTGGGCAGTTAAGATAATTATAAAACTAGGGCTCAAATCATGCCACCCACTGACTCAAAAACTGGATATTAAGTATGGTGAAGGAAAAAAAGCCCCAAGCTGCCAATATGAGATTTACTTCTGAACTGAGAACCTGATCAAATAAAACAATCTAATCAAGCCAGACAAGTATAGAAATTCGAAAGGGACTTAAAAATAAATATATTTAACATCGTCAAAGAACTAGAGGAACAATATTATGAAAAGCAAGAACAAGAGGTTATAAAATTGAAAACAGAGATGAATTGGAAGTGGTAGATATTAAAAAATAAAAATCCTATAAATCAAAACTATGGACTCTGAAGCAAAAGTTCAAAAGGCAGCATAAACCCTACACTCAATATAGTCAAGGAAATAATTAGTGAGGAATAGACTCAGAATATAACACTTGAGAAGTAAAGATGAAGAAATCAATAAAATGAAAGCAAAGTTAAGAAATCCAGAGAACTGATCTAGAGGTTCAAACCAAAGTTAATACTGCTTTCAGAGGTAGAAAACAGTAGATACAAGAGTCATGATACAAAAGAGACCTAATAACCAAGAAACATATATATCACATATATAATATTATTATACATAATTATATGGTAATTAAATCCATCATGTAAGAGTGGTGGCAAAAAAGACATTTGTATATATATTAAACTAAAAGACTTTATCACTTACAGATCCTAAAAAGAAGAAATAGCTATAAAAATTAAAACATGAAAATATAAAGAAAATGATAAACCATAAGATTTCTATTAAAATCTTAAGCTTTTTTTTTTATAAAGAGAGAGGGACAGTGAGAGAGACAGAGAAAGAGAGAAACAACTTTATTTAGTTTTTCACATGGCCTTAGTTGCTCCAACACTCAGTTGTGTACGTGGTGCTGGGGTTTGAACCCGGGTCCTCATGCTTGCCAGGCAAGCACCGAAACCGCTGAGCCACCGCTCCAGCCCCAAATCTTGAGCTTTTTATAGTTAAAGATGTCCAAATGAGAAAAAGCACTTGCTTCTGTTTCATATTGAAACTGTATTAAAGTGGCAACAAATCAATTTATTTTAATTCACAAACCAACAAAGGAAAATGAGATCAGAAAAACAACATTTCACAATATACTTTTCCACCTTGTCTTGCAAAATGCAAAAACAAAAAATTAGGTCTATATCCTCCAGAATGACACACAGAATATCCATTTCTTTCGAATCTTCTCAGTCCAAGAGAAAGGATCTAAATACATTTCCATAATAATTCTCAAACAATGGAACCAACCTCAGCAGATAATATACCTCCTCGCTCAGCATTTCCAATCAGTTTTAATGTTCCCCTGTTACATAAGAATAACTAAGGAACACAAGACCCATGAGAAAGGCCTCTCACATGAAAGATAAATAATAAACAATAGTTTTAAAAGACAAATTTGGAGAAAAAGACTCTCTAAGGAAGAAAAAAATTATATAATTAATAATATCAGAGATAAGACAAGATGTTGCATCCATGAAAAAGAATAAGTTGGCATAAAATGAATTTGAGTAAGCTTTTTTTTTTAAATTAAAAATTAAAATAGAGAAAGTGCAAAGTTCTATAGCTCTGGAAGATAAATTTAAAGATATGTCACCATATACAGAGTAGACAAAGGATAGGACACAGAAAATGTAAGAAAATTATGAAACTAGACTCCTAAGGCCAATATTCAAATAGGAGAGAAAGGGA
>PVKS010045717.1:0-13656 GCA_004027875.1 Aplodontia rufa
TCTCTCATCTGTGGATGCTAGAATATATGGGGAAGCAGTAGGGTGGACGGCTAAGCTAATAATAACTTCAAATTGAATGACTCTTAGAGTAATAAGGGAATGGCTCCCTAGGCTACTTAGAGGCGTAGGGAGGGGATGGGGAGGGGGAGGGTGTATGAAGAACTCATAGGAGACTGGAGAGTGGGAATAGGGGGGAACCATCCCAGAAGCCGATGTCATTCCTCCATGAGATACCCATTTAACACATGAGTTCTTTTGGGGAAACTGCAACAGGTGAAAGCCAAGGTGGTCATCCATGTTTTGGCATTACCCCTGGATAACAAAATATATATACATTTATTACTGATGGTTTGATAATGTTTCCCCCTCAATTGTATCTATATATATTTCTAATAAAAAATAATAAAATAAAATGCCCATTCTGCTAAAAGCTTTGTACAGATTCAGCACAATCCCAATGAAGATACCAATGTCATCCTTCATAGATAGAAAAATCAATTCTCAAATTTATTTGGAACAATAAGAAACACAGAAGATCCAAACAAACTCCACACTCAATGGAGTTCTACTCAGGTATTAGACAGAACAATGTCTTGACTATCGCAGATAAATGGATGAAAATGGAAAAAATATCATGCTGAGTGAAATAAGCCAAACAGACACTTAACAATAGAATGTTTTTTCTCATACGTGGAAGCTAGAGTAAACTCTAGGACAGGATGAAAACTAGTTAGTTTTATTTACTGGGACCACCAAATTTGAATAGCACATAACTTGAGGGAACTATAGTTGTAACATTTGGAGAGAAGGGGGAGAGGTAGGGAGAAGGGGTGTTACCAATACTGTAGGGTACACTTGACTTACCTTATAAGACAAATGATACTCATGCAGGTATTTAAAACTAGAATTTGAAAAAATTAGTCTATATGTTTCTGGTCATTTATATCTGTAAAATGATGGGAATTATGGAGGAGACAATAGATTAGGGAGTGGTTGAAGCAGAGGATATCCTGGATAAGGATTGGGTTCAAGTTACTTTGTCATTATGTGTGCATATATGAATATGTAGCAATGAATCCATCCAATATGTAAAACTATGTTGAACTAATAAAAAAAAATTCAAACTTTTTGGCTATAATTAGTGGATTAACCATAATATCATTTACCAGTAGTATGAGAGAAATGATTTTTGGGGAATACATCAAGAATTTGTTGTATTTGAAATATTTATCAGAAATTCATGGTCTAATGCCAATATATCATCTAGAACTCAAGGGGAGGGGATTGGAGGCTGCAATTATTTATGGGTATTGTCAGGATGCATTTTCCCTTGATACTTTTTGTTTTGCTTAGAATGCTCTTATTCTGGTTTTAGCTTTAATGCTACTTTGTCCCTGACTGTGATTTCAAAGTGAACCCCCTCTATCTCCTTCTCCCTCTCACATAAACTTGAGTTTATGTATCTATCATATCATGTCTTTCTACCATTTTATTACATTTTTATAGTTGTGTATTGCTCTTCAAAGTACTACAAGTTTACTACAAATTTTAACTATGTTAATAATTTATTTTCCAGTTTATTATTTAAACTCCTGTAAAGACAGAAGCTCTGTGAAGACAGAACACTCCTGTCATGCTTTATATTCTCAGCGCACCACTACTACATGTAGGAAGCAGATAATAAATATTTGTATAATGAGCATTTGTGTACTGCTGATGCTTTACCCTGTAAGTCCCTAACTCGCTGTTATGCCCAGACCCTGAGCAGATCGCAGGCTCTGAATTAACAGCTTAAAGCCAAAGTGCAGCCAGTGCCCAGTGTCTATCTTCCAGCATCTGGGATGGCCCATTTCTTCTGAGGTTATCCTTGGAGAGCAGTGTGAAAATCCACCCACTACACTTGAAAGCTTAGAACAACTACTTCTTTTGTTTGGTTTACTTCACAGGGTCTTCAGTTTGTTTGTAGAACAGTGATGTAAATATACTGTTGTTATAGAATGTGACAACTCCTAAAGGGTGGCTTTTACTCAGTCCTCTTTGAAGACAGAGAACAGAACATCCCTACCTCTAACCCAGGGTTATTGCAATTATTTAAGAGAAGTTTGGCAAGTTAAAGTGATATAATGTAGTTCAAAACACGTGAGTGTTGTGCCAAAAATATATAAATTCATATCTCAGATCTTCTATTATATCTTGTAACCTAGCTCAATTTTCTTGAATTATTTGAGTCTTTGTTTCCTCACCTATAAGAAGAGGATGAAAACACCAACTCTTCAGGGTTTGAAGAAGCACTGGGATAATAGATGTACAGGCTCCAACACTGTCTAGACCATAAACTCTAAATACAGTGGCAATCTGGTCAGCATCAATGGAAAAAAATACCCCCCAAAATGGAAGTTACTTTCTCATAAACATTAATTACACAATGCAGTAGTAATTTCTTTAAGAGAGAACATCATGCTTCTGCTTAGCACATAGACGTTATACCTTTTTTTACTTAGGGTTGAATTCGCAGACAGTTCTCTTTAGAGAGGCAATGTTTCACAGTGAAAATAGTCAATGCTTTGAAATAAGAATGAACTATAAGAGAACAAAGTGTCTATCACAAAGTGTCTTTCACTGTAGAATCTTGAACAAGGTGTTAAATTTTCTGACTTCAGAATTCATATTTGAAAACTGGAAATGGTAATAATTGGGTCTCAGGAATGTTTTACAGAGTTAAGACTTGCAATTAGTGCCTAGTACATATTGACTTCTCACTACATTTAGTAGTGCAGGATAACAATAGTAATAGTAATATTAGTTGCAATATTCTGGAACATTTATTATTTGCTAGTCATTCTATATCCTGATAGCCACTGCTGACTCAGATCTTGCCCCCTTTCCCTCCACATTCCTGGAAAGAGTATTACATTTCCCCTTATTCTTGTGAATCGGGATGGAATAATTCTAGGTTTGGTCAGAAAGCTATGCACAGAATCTGTGAATATCATACATAGGCAACTGTGTAGAAGAAGTGGTAGGTTACCCTCCAATTCTCTCTTCCTTAGCTGGGCTGACCACTAAAGTCTGCTTCTAGATAAATCTTCTCTGGGATAATGGAATCGCCCTCATTTTAGGTCCTGAGTGATACAGAAATAGCATCAACTTTTTTAATGTGCTAAGTAAGTGAAATTTAGAGATGTTTGTCAATGTAGCATTACCTAATCTTTGCTGACTAATATACTTAAGTAATAGTAAACACAAAATTTCAAAAAGAACTATTTTAATAATTTCTTCTATTAGCCTTTATGGACAATAATTTCCGAATAACTAAAAGGTAAGGTTATTGACTTTGATAGCAAAAATAAAATAAAATGAATTTTTTTTGCTCTGTGAAAACTAAAAGTAAGAATGCAATTTTAAAGAGCTGATTAAAAAGTTCAGGCATTATGAATAGATTATTACAAGAAAAATTGAGTTCATATCATTTATGTTCTTGTTTAAAAAGATGAATGACTTCAGATTTAAAGGAATTCATTTATTGTTATTGGAAACTTTGTTATTAATGCAGAGACCTAATAAACCTAAAATCTAATAAACCAACCTAATAAACCTAACCTAATA
Organism: Aplodontia rufa; assembly: GCA_004027875.1. Lineage (NCBI taxonomy): Eukaryota > Metazoa > Chordata > Mammalia > Rodentia > Aplodontiidae > Aplodontia > Aplodontia rufa. The sequence goes on from PVKS010045717.1 coordinate 3,607, forward strand.
AACCAAAACATAATAACTTCTCATACAAGTAGGATTAAAAAGCATTTTTTTCTGTAAGTGGTACCCAAAAGTAAAATAGGGTGCAGTGTATTGAGGTGGCCACTTACATCTAACACATGAGTCTAGCTACTAAGTTGTCACTTCTGTGTGTGTGTGGTACTGGGACTGAACCCAAGGATGTTTTCCACTAAGCTATAGCCCATGCCTTTTTTCTTTAATATTTTATTTTGAGCCAGGGTCTCACTAAATTGGTGACGCTGGTCTCAAACTGTGATCCTCCTGCCTCAACCTCCCAGTTGCTGAGATCACAGGTGTGCACCACTGTGCCCAGCTTGTCAATGTCTTTTGATGATTTCCCTAAACAAGTCATTCACAAGATGGTAATTTTCTTAAGGATTAGTGTTAATGCTCTCCATGCTTTGAAGACAGAATTCCTTAATGGTCTTGATATTGGAGTCAGAGGATAATATTCAAATTCTATGTCTTCTGTTTTTCAACATGTGACATTAGACAATTGACATGAAAACTCTTACTCAGTTTCCTCATCAATAAAATAGGAATACTAATGGTAAATGTGCTAAAGATTTATAAGACTTAGAAAGTACTTAGAAAAATACAAGGCATGTATTTATTAACTGCCAATAACTCTTAGCTGTTTGTATCAACTGGGCCTCAGTTTTATTGTCTAGCAAACAAAATGATCAGACTAGATGACCCCTTGAAGTCCTGTTATTTGCTTCTGTTGCTGGTTTTTTTCAAAAGTGAAAGTTCTCTTGGGTCAGGTCCTATAACTATATTATTTGTCCAAGAGATTCTTATAATACAGTGAATACCAGTCCAAAAAAAAAAACATTCCGTAAATATTTGTTGGAGTCATATATCAATGTTTTTATAATAGCAGATACTACAAGTCAAGGACTTAAATATGAACTTGACTGTTCTAAGTGTTGCATTCTTAAATTCTCACAATAAACCAATAAAGTAAATGCCATTGTCATCTCATCTTACAGATGAAGAAATGATGGAAAAAGATTTGAGATGATTATTTCAAGTTCATATAATTTAGTGAGTGGAGAGCAGTTCAAACATGGAACTTGAATTCATCTTTTTCTGATTTGTAAGCTCTGAAGCAAGCATATTTTTATAATCTTGGTTATGAAGATGGTTTGTAATCTAACCATGGACTTGATCTAGAGAGCTGACATCAGCTGTTGAAGGGGTGTGTCCACCACATCCAGCGCCACAGATAGCAGTCTTTTTTGTACATATCTGTGCCCGTTATTAAGAAGTGGTGGGGTTGGGGATTTAGCTCAGTGGCAGAGCACTTGCCTAGTACGTGCAAGGCCCCAAGTTTGGTCCTAACCCCTTAAAAAAAAGAAGTGTTATGTTTTCTTGAGAATTAGGATTGTATTTACATCATCTTATCACAATGCCTGGCACATAACAGGAACTGGGCTTATGTGGAAGGATGGGTGAGTGAACAGTGACTAGTGATTTGGTGGTTGACGAACAAGACTTCAATATGTCATATTTAAGAGGATTTTTTAATTCAATTTATCAACTTGACTCTATATGAGGGTCTTATATAGTTATTTCCTTAATCATTGCAAAAACATATAATGTGCAAACCATTACTTTACAGATGAATGTCCTTGTCCTGAAAAAACAACTTTCCTAAAATTTTAGATATGATTTTAAATTGTTGAATCCTGTATTCACTCTTTTCTCTCATAGCAAATTTGCATTTAAAATACAAAATACAGAATATAGTTCATTTTTTAATTTGCCCACTGGTATACCTCTCTCAGAAGATGTATTCCTCTCAGGGCTGAGAGTAAAGTAGAAGTGGTTGTATCCTAACTAGGCAATGATTGACATGTAGCTTCATAGAGCTTTTATTTATTCCTTTTTACAGTTGAACAGGATTTAGACCAATCATTTTGGACCAATCTCATTTTTGAGAAGCAGACACTGTTCCATGTCTCAATTCATCAACCTTTTGGAGCATTAGCATTGTGTGGGAGGTAAAGCGTTTCTTGTCTTTTACAGAATCAGTAGCCCTGAAGATCTGTGATGCCCGACTCTGAAAATTGAGTGAAGAGTTTGGGGCACATTACAGATGACGTGCAGGATTACCCATCAGGCAGAGGAGGTGGAATCCATGAAACTGGTGTCTGTGGGACATTTACCCCCTAGCTTTACAGCTCAGTGATTGAACACTGACAGGACTTCAATATCTCACTGTTATAGCAGATTGTTTTAAATTAAATGAATTAGTGCTTTGATTAAAGGCTAGAGACGCAAGACAGTCAGGGTGGTCAAAATGCTTGGTCCTATTAACATTTTCCTGCAAATCACTGGACCATTTAGTCAATATACCAGACTCCTGGATTAGAGAATTATGGTTATGGCTGGCCAATTGGTAAGAAAATCTCAACCATCTTGCAGGAAACTTGCTGAACTATTTTAAAGCAGCACAATTGAAAAGCTCCACTTCAGTGCCTCACAAATCATTCTTGGAGCATGAAACAATTTAGCTTAACATCTAACAGAAATGGCACATTAATGTGAAACAGTTTTTCTGGCACTTTGTTAAAAAAAGTAGCAAACTCAGTTTGAAAAAACTTCACAGAGATATGGATGTGTTACGAGAGACTTCTTATTAAAAATGATTTCAAATAATACACTGCATAATTATGGGAAATATAAATTCTGTACTGGATTATAAAATAATTTCCCTGTATATTTTTACTTTCCTTAAAATATTGTGAAAGGAAATAAAATTTCTACTTCTTGAGATAGTATATTTTCAAATAAATCACAAAGCCATAACTTGGTTTATATATAAGAATTGCCAAAACTAGAGCCAGTCCCCTTAACTGGAAATTAGCATAATAGTGCTTCTGTAGGGATTTCAAGTTTCTTTCATGTTGCCCACCTCCTTGTCTTAGTTTGTGTAAGGAGAGACCATTTTCTGAAATCTGGTTACTAATTTTTAAGCCTAGTTCAAGAAACAATTAGGAAAGTGAAGAGAAAACCCACAGAGTAGGAGAAAACCTTTGTTAGCTACTCTTCTGACAAGAGGATTAACATCTAGAATAAAGAGCTTTCCTATACACTAACAATATTAGGGCAGAAGAAGAAATCAGGAAATCGGTCTCTTTCACAATATCCTCTAAATGAATAAAATACTTGGGAATTACTCTAACAAGTGAAGTAAAAGATACTCAGAAGGAAAATTATCAAACACTGAAAACAGAAATTGCAAAAGACCTGAGAAGATGGAAAGATGTTCCATGCTCTTGGTTAGGCAGAAGTAATATAATTAAAATGGCCATTCTACCAAAAGCACATATACAGATTCAATTCAATCCCAATAAAGATTCCAATGTCATTCTTTATAGATATAGAAAAAGCAATTCTCAAATTCATTTGGAACAACAAGAAACCCAGAATAGCCAAAACAGTACTAAGCAAGAAAAATGAAGCATGTGGCTTTGCAATACCAAGTCTAAAATTATACTATAAAGCTGTAGTATTAAAAACAGTATGGTAATGACATCAAAATATGAATGAAGATCAATGGAATAGAATAGAAGACTCTGACACAAACCCACAAATCTTTAACGTCTGATTTTTGACAAAGGGTTTCAAAATATAACATGGAAGAGAGACAGTCTATTTAACAAATGTTGCTGGACAAACTGGACAACCACTTGCAGAAAATTTAAATTAGATCTGTATCTCTCACAGTGCACAAAAATCAATTCTAAATGGATCAAAGCATTAGAAATTAAGCCAGCTACCATACATCTGCTAGAAGAAAAATTAAGACCAACACTCCAGCATAAGGGAGTTGATAATGACTTCCTAAATAAGAATCATAAAATGAAAGAATTATAGTCTAAAATCAATGAGTGGGGTGCCATTAAACTAAAAAGTTTCTTTACAGCCAATGAAATAGTCAAAACAGTCAAGAGACAATCTACAGAATGGGAGAGAATCATGGCTTGTGATCCCTCTGACAGAGGACTAATATCCAAAATTTTCAAAAAACTCAATAACAATCACAGAAATTATCCATTCAATAAATGGGCCTGAAGCTAAACAGAAACTTCTCAACACACAACACTGAGCAAGCCAATGAATACATGAGAAAGTGTTCTACATCACTAGCAATCAGAGAAATGCAAATTAAAACTACCTTAAGATTTCACCAGTCAAACTGGCAAAGATGAAGAATACAAACAATAACAAATGCTGGAGGAGTTGTGGGGAGATAGAACACTAGCACAATGTTGGTGGAACTACAGACCGGTCCAGCCGCTCTGGAAAGCAGTGTGGAGACTCCTCCAAAAATTAGATTTGGATCCACCATATAATGCAGCTATCCTTCTTTGATCATTTTCCCAGAGGAGTTAGAATCAGTATATTACAGCAATTCAGCAATATCCATGTTCATAGCAGCTCAATTTACACTAGGTAAATAATGGAACCAACCCAGATGCTGCTCACTGGATAAATGGATCCAAAAGCTCTGGTATATACATACAGATATATACACATATATATGTATATGTATATGTATACATGTATGTATACATACATATATATACAAATGTGTGTATGCATATACACAATGGAGTTCTACTCAGCTATTAGAAAAAAAATGATATTGCATCCATTGGAGGTAAATGGATGGCAATGGAAGAAATCGTGCTGAGCGAAGCTAACCAAACCCAGAGAGTCAAGGGCCAAATTTTTTCCCTCATTTGTGGTGGCTGGAGCTAAACCCAGGCTTGGAGGAAAGGTACGTATACTCATGGATTAGAATCATGGAACAAAAATGCAATTTGTTAATATGTATGAAACTGAAACACAGTTGCAAGATACTGCATAAGATATTTGTACAAGTTATACTGCGTGCCTTTATAAAAATGTAAATGCTTAATCCTATTGTCAATATATCAAAGAATAACAAGGGATGATAGGATGGGAGGATAAAGGGAAAGGTTGGAATTGAGATAAAGCAAGGTACATTCCAACCAGTTATAAATGTCACTGTATATACTATAGCCATATATATAAAAATGTTCTTCATAGGTATAAGAATTATGACACTGTATTTGTTTTTTTTATAAATATAGGACCCATAAGAAAAGCAAGGGATTGGGGAAATGGGAGCAGGGAGGTAAAGGAGTGAGGAGGGGTGAGGATATTGATCAAATTATATTGCTATATTGTGTGCATCCAAGAATATGTGACAACAGATCCCATCATTATGCACAACTATAATGCACTAATAAAAATAATTTAAAAAATCAAGAGCTCAAGAAGCTTCCCACCAAAATAGTCAAATCAATTAATAAATGAGAAAATTAACTAAAAATTTCTCCAAAGATGAAATACAAATGCCCAACAAATACATGGAAAAATATTGAACATTGCAGCAACTAGGAAAAAGAAAATCAAAATTACACTGAAATTTCATCTCACACCAGGAAGAATGACTGTCATCAGCAATATAAATAATAATAAATGCTACAGAAAATGTGGAGAAAAAGAAACACTTTTACCTCATTGGTGGAACTGTAAATTAGTACAACCACTATGGAAATCAGTTGAAGATTTCTCAAAAGACTGGGCATGGAACCATCATATGATCCAGCTATTCTACTTCTCAGTATTTAGTGATACATGAATATCCATGTTTATAGCAGCACAATTCACAACAGCAAAACTATGGAACCCATTAGTGAATGAAAAGAAACTGTGTCCTTCTGTTTTCTATCATATGCAGAAGCTACAAAGGAAAAAGGAAAAAAAAAGGTGGTGCAGATCAGCTAAAAATCAAAAAGAGATTTGTAAAGGAAAGGCACCAAGGGATGGGAGGTAGGAAGGGAGGGAATAAGTGTTAGGGAGGGATATTGGCCAAATTATATTGTGTGCATGTATGAATATGTAACAACAAATCCCATCATTATGTATAACTACAATGCACCAATTGAAAATGTAGAAAAACAACTCTAATAGGTAGACCTCTTTTCCCCTTTCTAGATATTTAGAAATAGAAAGATGTCAGTCATATTCTGAAAGTATATATTTTCTTATATCAATTTCACCCCTAAGAGGTTTTCAGGCAAAATAGAAAGACATGGAAAAATCAAAATAAAATAAGAATAATCCAGGGTGTAATAATCATAATAATGAAGACACAAAAGGGCTGGGAATTTTAGTATTTTTATGTAAAATTCTGAAAAATTGTTAGAACTTTTTAATTTAGTTTTGCTAACATTTTCCTGTGAGCTGTCAATAATAAAGTCAAATTGGAAGTTTCTCAATGTCCACAAATTAAAATCAACCAGTCTTCAGTTACATTAAGGAATGATAAAATTAGAAAGTCACCATTTTCTTAAAGCCAACACAATAATTTATTTATATAAGCATTATCAAATAATGCTAAAACTGGAAGCTGAAATAATTTCAGGGAGCAGCATATTCAAATGTTCTTAAAGTTTCACTCAGCAGTTTACCTAATTAGTTCCACAGGAGAATTAACCTTGATATGGAATGATGTCCTAGGCATATTAACCAAATTATAATTTTTGGCATCAGTGATTGTTATAATGTCTTACTAGATACACCTTGTCATGAGATGCAAAAGGAAGTAAAGGATGTCTTTGAATAGTTTCTCACCACAAATGTCTAGTCTAACTTGAATCGAGTGAATGGGGAAACAGACAAATTCAGAATGTGACAAGATCAGATCTAGGTCTAAGACCTTTTGTGTTGAGGAGAACGATTGCTATTATGTTTTCAACCATTTAGAGCTAAAAGCTTGTGATTCCCTGGTCTTAAACTGACTATTTCTAATATTTCAACATTAGCTTTAGTCTTGGATGATTTGTTTTCTTCTTTGGTTACACCACCTATCTGTATGTCTGTTCAGTCAATGAAGTGCACAGATGGCGTAAAGATGGCATAATATGCTGACATTTTTTTCTTAAGTAATTATTATAAGAGGCTCCAATAGAGTTGACGTGGGAACCACCAGTGTACAGTTATCCCTCTCAAGGAGGATCCATATCTCCCAGGGTTTGATAGGAGTGGGTTCTTGGGAATCATCTCAAGAGCATGTGTTTTATATTAGAAAATGGGAAACATGTGAGAATGAATAATGTCAATTATGAATATTGTTGGAAGTAAGTGGAATCTTCTAGTGGTTATTCTCATGCCTTAACCTTAAATTTCCCAAATGGGCTGTTACTTACACACAGAAATTTTCTAACATTCATGTGGTTCTATTACCACAAAAGGGTAGCCCTGTTGAATTAAAGGATCAAAAGGGGCAGGGGAAATGGACATGACTGGTTTGTGCTCCGGTTTTCCCATCACTATCTGTTGAAAAGTTTCCATGACCTTAATCAGATTTCTTCATTTGATAGGGTTCATTTACGGCAGACACCAAATAAAAACATACCCATTAGATTTCCCCTGGAGAGACAATTTTGGAAGTTGTAATTTTCCATTCTAAGTATGAACAGCTTCACCATGAAAAGAAACCTTCACATAGATAATGATAATAATGCTGTTTAATCTTCAAGAATCTGAGCCTGCAGGCCTCTAAAATGGAAAACAGATGCACTATGTATCTCCATGTTTTTTCTCAAAAAATATAGATAATTTATAAAGAACTAGGGCCTTAGATGAGACTGAAGTCAGACCTCTGTCTAATGACCTGAGTCACAATGTCTAGCAAAGAAAACATTATGGTAGTCATAATTTCTGAACACTCAAGATGCCCCCAGTACCCTGATAGCAGTTCATGTACAAATCTGACAGCACTACGAATTTGTAATCTTTTTCCAAAGATCAGAAAACTAGAATGTGGGAAGTTCTAAGGAATTGCCTGATGTGAGAAATGCTAAATACCAAGCAGTGTCAAGTAGATACTTGTTGTTAAGTAAAGGAAACCATAAAATTAAATGTATCTCGTTTAACTGTGTTTTGAAGGTTGATTTTTGTTCCTTAGTCTAAGACTTTATAAGAGCCTTCATGATAAGTATTATACTTAGTATTATATTTAGTGTGGAGATGGGGAAACTGAGACTGAAGAAGCTTTGAGTATATTGGCCATGTTTATTCTTCTGTTAATTGACAAATGCTTACAGGTTTTGGGCCCCTTTCAAAATTATGCCCTTTAGTGCTTTAATGTATATCTTGCTGTCTCCGTCCTTTACTTATTGAATTTTTCTATTTTTAATCTGACTTTCTCTTATGCTTTTGGTTTGTATGTAACAACATGAAATTATACAAAGTACTGAGACTTAAATCACAGGTAATCCTAGGATAATCAGGAAATATGACAAAGTTGAATGAAATTTGTGTCAAACTTAGGATAAAAATTAATCTCAACTTCCAATGATAACTACTGAAGATGGAGCTGATATTAAACTTTTAAATCAGAATATTATACAACTAGCAAATACCGTGTTTTATACTACTCCCTGTCCAAACTACTGGTATATTTTAGATATAGCTGCAAATCCAGTTATACTGGCAAATATAAAATATCCTCCAATATTCAGTTTTGTGACAGATCAATTGAACCTCAATATCCCTCTTTTCCTTGTTTTCAGTAACACAACTGCTCAACTACCACATAGGGCATTGTTCACATAGCAGTTCACGTGAGCACCCAGCAATAGACAGAATTCTAAGTTCCTCTTGCAAATGACATGATCGCATGAATAGGTTAGCTCCAATGGACTGTGAGGGGCAAGTAAGAACTTAATTCTATAGCCACACCCTAAAAGGAGAACTGTGTGTTCTCCTTCTCTTCTGTATCCTCTTTTCTGAGTTTAAAGGAGAATATTGTTATGGGAATCTTAATTCTACTCTGCAGATATGAGAAAATAATCATGGTGAATTATAGAGCAGCAAATTCATGGACCAGTGCTGCTCACCTGCTGGGATTATCCATATACACTTGGACTCATACAGGAATAAGCATATATCTTGCCTGAATTATGTCTCTTGGTTATATGAGATTAGCATAATATCATATTCCATCAGTGTTTGTTGAAATAAAATCAAGAAATCTTTAAAAGTTATAAATTATTTTGTACAGTAAGCTTTATATATCCTGATAGATTCATGGTGGTATATTATATGGTGTTGTTATTCAATGGTGTTCCACTAAAAGTCTGATGATGAAGTCTTTAGTGTATGAGTCTATTTGGAGATAGAACCATTAAGGAGGTAATTAAAGTTAATAGGAACATTAGTGGGGCCCTAATCTAATATGACCTGTAACCTTATAAGATGAGACTAAGTCACAAATATACCCAATGAGAATATCAGGAAATGATGGCCATCTAAAAGCTAAAAAGAAGCATTAGAATGTATTAATCCTACTAAAACCTTGATCTTAGATTTACCTCCAGAATTTTGAGAAAATAAATTTCTGTTGCTTTAACTGCCTCATCTGTGCTACCTTGTTCTATCAAAATGAAAAGAACTTTGGAGCTGCCAAGATCCCAACATATGTGCCATGAAGTATCCCCATAAAAGTTGTTTTACGTAAGTCAACATATAAGGAATGAAAGAGGAGAAATCTATCATATGAATAAATTTAAAGAGCACCTACTATGAGTTAGGGATAAAGCAATGTCCAAGACAGACTTGAATTTATGAATCTATTTCCTGGTATTTGAATTCTCATTTAAAAGGAAAGAAAAAAATTTATTTATTTTAAAGGTAGTATGTTGGGAAAGAGTAGCACACTTTATTCACATTGGGCATTGAGGAAGGATCTCTCTGGCACTTTTGGTGCTGAGATCTAATAACAAAACATGTAGTTGTCCAAATTGGAAGTCTGGGGTGATAAGCTGAGAATTTCAATCAAAGAAATAGCATAAATTAAATGTACTATCATAAGATTGAGCTTGATTTGTCCAAGGAACAGAAGCATCTACATATGAGGAGGGAATTATACATGATGTGACATTAGAGAGACTGCCGTATATCAGAGAAGGCAGGCTGTGAGAC
>PVKS010045718.1:0-13650 GCA_004027875.1 Aplodontia rufa
AAATACATTTCTATTATTTCTAAATTACTGGGTCTGTGATATTCTGTTATAACCACAGAAAACAGATGAAGACACCAGGAGACCAACACACTTCCACTCTGAGGTCACAGGTATTACGGACCAGTTTAACCTAGAGATGCTGGGTGTCATCTTGGCAGGTATGTGAGAGTCTGTCTGAAATTGAGGAACACACAGCCAGGAGAGAACGACCCAGAGACCTGACGACATTGTTTGAATGCCGGGATTGAGCTGTGTCTGAGGTCAGTTCCCTTAGACTTACCTTTGACTTGAGCTAATCAGTGTCCTCTCCCCTTCAGTGTCCTCTCCCCTTTAATTTAGCTTGAGGTTGGTTTCTGCCACTGGAAACCAAAAGTTTCCTAATTAAGAGTCACTGACTGTGACTAATTGATTTTTTTTTTTTTTTAAAGAGCTCTCAGGCTGCCTCGTGGAGATGGACTGGAGAAGGAAGAGGGCAAGAGTGAGAGAGGCAGATAGAAATGTTAGGAGGCGTGGCTAAACCCGATTTGGGTGGCTAACAGGCATCTCAGCTGGGGTACAGGAATACATCTGCTATGCTCTGAATGTTTGCGCTTCTCCAAAATTCACATGGTGAAGTCTAATCTCCAATATGATGCTATTTTTTTTTCAAAGAGAGAGGGAGAGTGAAAGAGAGAGAAAGAGAGAACTAATTTTATTTAGTTTTTCATGTGGCTTTCATTGCTCTGATACCTCATTGTGTATGTGGTGCTGGGGTTCGAACCTGCGTATTCGTGCATGCTGGGCAAGGGCAGTAATCACCGAGCCACTGCTCCAGTCCCCCAATGTGATGCTATTGAGACAGATTAGGAGAGACAGTGAAATGGCTAGGTAGTCAGGCAGAGGGCCCTTATCCAAGAGCTAGCTGGCAGAGGCAGAGAGTGATTGACAGGGCATGCTCAGGGCCTTCAAATGCAAAAAGACAATGAGGCGCACCCTAGTCCCTGACTAAGAGATGGGGGTGGTCACAGGTGGGTACTAGGAAGTATTTGCCACCTTTTGTTTTAACCAATGGTGCTCTAGACCAGTTTCAATGCCTACTTTACATAGATTTTAACCAATGGGGTTGATGGCATTTCTTAATGCCTGCTTTGCATAAATGTTAATTATGCTCAGACCCAAATCTATATAACCACTGGCCTAACTTCCATTAGACGGTGTCCTGCTTCCAGGTACCCCTCCGCCTTGCGGAGTCTCTGCTCTTCTTCCTAAATAAATCCTACTCCTTTTACTCCTCCTTCCGTGGTTGTCCGTGGATTTTATTCTTCTAATTCATGAGACAAGAACCTAGAAGATTGGCGGCGAATTCCCAGGGTGAATTTCCACCACACCAAGAGCTGCAACACCCAGCTTTTAGCTGGAGAGCTGCTAACACTTTCAGCTGCAGACACCTGCAGTGAGCCCAAATTCCCAGTTTTATCTGGGAATGGCTGCAAACACTAGAAGCGGGCTGTTTTGGCTGCTAGAGTCTGTAGAGGCCCAGACTCCATTCACCAGCGGGAGCAGAGAATCCGGCCTCATCTCAAAAACCCCGCATCACTATTAAGGAAGGGGTCTTTTGGGAGGTAATTAGCTCTTGAGGATTCAGCCTTCATGAAAGGAATTGCTATCTGTGTTAGTCAAATTTCTGTAACTGTGAGAAAAGATCTCAGATAATTCAACTTGAAAGGAGGAAAGGTTTGTTTTATCTCTTGGTTTCAGTCCAAGGTCGGTTGGCTTCATTGCTTTTCCGGCTGTGGCAGGGCAGTGCATGATAGGGAGCCATCTGGTGTTTTAGGAAGAAGGCTAGATTTAAGATTCAAATGATCACAGTGCCTTCATAAAAGAGGCTCAAAGGGGGCCACCACTCATTTCCGTCGCTGGCTATTATGACTAATGCAGCTCTAAGCGTTTATGCAGATTTTGTGTGTGATTATGTGCTGATGTTTGTTTATATCTTGGGAAGAAACTACTGAGTCATCTAAGTCATCTGTGCACTGTTCCCGGGAAAATCCTCCTGTCAAGCTCTCCAAAGCTATCCTACATTGTACCCTTAAAAAAACAAAACAAAACAAAACCAAACCAGGTGACTTTAGTTCAGAGATTCCCTTCCTTCCAAGGTAGACAAAGTCGGGCCGGTCTGTCCGAATAGCTCACTACGGTTGGGTGGAAGCATTTCCATTGCCATTCTTTACGCTTGGAGGGATTCTAAGCAGCACATCTCACTTGGTACAAAATTCTAGTTCTCCTAGGAACTCTTAAGAGAAAGCCAGTTTGTCACTGAGTCAGACCTAGAGAGGATGCCAAGCCTTAATAGAACCAAATCCACCACCACCATTTAGCTCCCAACGTGGCACCAGTAAGCAAAAGGGGAAATGGTGTGGTTTTAGTCAGCTCTTTCACTGCTGTGACGGAAAGACCCAACAAGAACAAATTTTAGGAGGAAAGGGTTTATGTAGGGCCTCACGGTTTCAGAGTTCTCGATCCGTGGAAGGCCAGCTCCATTCCTCCATGCTCAAGGTGAAGCACAGAAAGAAAAGCAGCTCAGGCGTCACACTGGGAAGCAGAGCAGAGAAACTCCATCCCAGATACAGAATACATGCCTCAATGGCACGCCCTCAGTGACCCACCTGCTCCAGCCACACCCTAGCAGCCTACGTTGCCAGTTCATGCTATCAGGGGATTAACTCACCGATTGGGTTAAGGCTTTTATAATCTATCATTTCACCTCAACCTTCTCAAATTGTCTCATGTGAGCTTGGGGACACCTCTTATTCAAACCATAACAGGTGTTTTCAGCCTTCATCTTGAAAAGCTCTCCCTACACCGGATCCTAGAAATTACCGTGATGACTCGCATTTGAGCCATGGATAGACATTGTACTGACTCATCTTTACTGAACTAAAAAACCATACTCCGGATTTCCCCTCCTGTAACACCGTTCATTTTTTTGTTTAATCTCTGAATCCTTGCCGAATCTTCTGTTCCTCAATACTTAGTCCTGGGACTTCTTTTCTTCTCTCTTTTTACTGCCATCCTAGGTGATCTTATCCAACTTCACAGTTTTGATACCATATGTATCCGCTGATAGTTGGCTAACCTATAACTTTTTCATTTCATCAAGAAAATATGACAATTATAATACCTGAAGTATTGTTTGGGGCAGCCCCCAAAATCTATGAAGCAAACATTGACAGAATTGAAGTAGAAAGAGATTACTCTACAAAAATGTCTGGAGAATTCAACACCCCACTTTCAGTACTGGATAAAACAGAAAATCAACGAGTGAATATAGAACTTGAACAATGCACAACAGACCTAACAGAAGAGTAGAACTCTCTAATAAGAGTAGAACACACACTCCGATCAAGTGTACGTGGAGCAATCTCCAGGCTAAACTACTCACGGGCCACAAAAGAAATCTCAACAAACTGAAAAAGTCTGAGACTACACAACGTATCTTTTCTGCCATGGAATGAAACTAGGAATCAATGAGAAGGAAACCTATAAAGTTCACAAAAAAGTGTAATTAAACAATACGCTCAAACAACTGGTGGGTTGGGCTTAGGGTGTAACTCAGTGGCAGAGAGCTCACCTAACATGTGTGAGGCACCAGGACAGATCCTTAGCACTGCATAAAAATAGAGGTTTTCTGTTAAAAAAAAAAAAAAGAGAGAGAGAGATTAAAAAAAGAAAATAACAACAACTAGTGGGTCAAAGATAAAAACACAAGGAAATTAGAAGAAGCCTTGAGACAAATGAAAACTAAAATCACAACCTACCAAATACACAGCTCTTTTCCCAAGTTCTCTCTTGAATTCATACTCTCATATCCAATGAACTATTTAATATCTTAATTGGTGCATACAATAAAAATTTGTATCTTTCTCTGTCATCCCAACATATGATACTTTCCAGTAGTTTAGGACCAAGATCTTGGTCCTAAATCTTTATTTCTCTCCTTAGCCTTATGTTCAATACAGCAGCAAATCTCAGGGGCTCTTGTTCCAAAACAGGACTCAAATCTGATCCATTCTGTCTCCATTGCTGTCTCCCTGGCTCACATCACCATCATTTTCCACCTAATTTACTGCAGTCATCTCCGAGCTTCCACCTTACCCAAGTGAAGTCTGAAGAGTACATCCAGAGTGACTCTTGTGATACCATTAAAACAAACTGGATTATTACAGTCCTTAAACTTGAAACCCTGCCTCTGTGCCCTAGCACACATTTGGTCTAAAAGACCTTGCCAGATGACTCTTGTTCACTTGATGTTCTTGACCGGTGTCCTCTAAGCCTTCAAAACACTTGTTTTAATTTGCATTTTTAAACTTTGTGAGGTTTATGTTTATTATGCTTATTTGTCATTTCTTTCTTTTTTAAAGAGAGAGAGAAAGAGAATCAATTTTATTTTAGTTTTTGTTTTCAACTCTTTTGAGTGTACACCAAGCACTGGAATTGGTGGGTTAAGTGGTTGTTTGGCTTAATGTATTAAGAAACCTTCCAACTGTTTTCCACAGTGGCTGTGCCATTTTGTATTTCTGCCAGCTGTACATGTGGTCTCCAGTTTCTCTGTATCCTCCCCGAGACTTGTTATTTTCTGTTATTGTTTTTATTCATTTTAATTGTTCGTCATCCCAGGGGGTGTGACATGTTTATCTCGTTGTGGTTTTGCTTTTTATTTCCCTGGTGACGAGTGATATTGAGAATCTTTTCACGTGTTTATTTGGCCATCTTCTTTGAAGAAAGGACTTAAATAGTTAAGTCTTTCGCTTATTATTATTATTAATTATTTTGGTACTAGGGATTGAACCTGAAGGACACTGAATCACATTCCCAGGCCCTTTTATTTTTCATTATGAGACAGGGTCTCACTAAGTTACTTGGGGCCTTGCTAAGTTGCTGAGGCTGGCCTTGAATCTGCAATCCTCCTGCCTTAGCCTCCTGAGTTGTTGGCTTTAAAGTCATGCACCGCCACGCCCAGCTGACATTTATCTTTTTATTATTGTCATAAAAGTTTTATATTTTCCTAACTACTTTTGCATGTTTATTTTTCTAGGTGAAACTTCGTCAAGGATGGCTAGCAGCTTTCATGTAGCTTAAATGCAAAAACCAACTTTCAGCTTGAATCTAGTCTAACACATTATACAACAGAAAGTTTCCCCAAAGCATCTCTCCCTGAAATGCCCTGAGCAGCTGTGCCCACGTGTATTGTGAAATTATTCTGGACCTCACTTGCGTTCATGAACCAGGAAAGGGTCGCACAGTCCCTTCCTGAAAGCTTGCGTGGGGTGTGTGCCCCAGGGTTATCAATTACTCTTTAGCACTACTTACTTTAGTGTAGTGCTGACTCAGAGATCAAGCCTGGAGAAAGCCTTTCCAAGATCAGCATCCCGAGTTGGCCTGAGGTGATTATTGCAGCCTCCCAGGGACTCCTACCTCCTCCTGGTTCCAAACCAACCCACACCGCACTCCTCGCCTAACTCCTAGCTATGCACTTGCAGTGATCAGATTGTCAAGCTTAATTAGGAAGAAATGTGGTTTCCCCGCATACTTTTGTCCTTGTCGGGTGTCTGAAAGGGAATTAGGCATTCCTTCTGCCAGTTATGTAATCCTTGGGGTATCTGTGAGAGAAGCAAGCACTTCTTAGATCAATATTATCAAGACCCATTTGTTGCGTGCCTCTGCCTTGGGCTAGAAAATAGATTGTTTCTCCAGTTTCTCTCTCTCCAGGGTGGATATGAACTTGAATCCTTGTAATGAACTGCTTGTATTTTCTACCTCTGGAAAACTTGTGTGTTTGTGTGATTATGAGGAATAACTTCAAAACTGGGCACTGTGCTTGTCCCCTTACAAAAAGCTTTCTCACAGTGAGAATTAAATAGGAGTAGGAGGAAAAAGAAATGATCAGGACTATGTGAGTACCTGATTAGGTAAGAAACGGAGTCTCTCTCTCCCTCTCTTTCTCTCTGTCTCTCTCTCTCTCTGACAGTGAGAATCTGACAGAGAGAGAGAGAGAGAGAGAGAGAGAAAGAGAGAGAGAGGAAGAGAGAGAGAGAGGAAGAGAGAGAGAGAGAATCAATCTTATTTAGTTTTTCACGTGGCCTTCGTTGCTCCAACATTTTGCTGTGTACGTGGTGCTGGGGTTGGAATGCACGTTCTCGTGCATGCCAGGCAAGTGCCATAAGGGCTGAGCCACCTCTCCAGACCCAAGTTTCTCACGCTTTTAAAAATCATTATCCTTCCCACCCCTGAAATCTTTTCAGACTTTTTTTCCTTTATCACCACTCCTCCATGAACTTTCATAAACCCAAAGTACTGTATATTATGTACTATATATATATATATATATCTGTGATTGTGCACAAGAAAGTAAGATTCTATTGACAATGCATGTGCCATGTTTTGAATGTTCCCACAAAATCTCATGCTGAAATTTGATCAGCATTGTGAGGTTTGAAGAGTGTGGAAACTTAATCTGACCCTGGCACACGGAGATGGGACCCTTGGGAGGCAATGGAGGTTAAATGAGGTCTTAACAGTGGGGCCCTAAGGTGATGGGTCTGTGGCTTTGCTAGAAGAGTAGGGGAGACCTGAGCTGGGATGCTTTGCCCATCTCACCTAATGTGATGCCCACTGCGCCTTGGTATTCTGCAGACAGTCTCGGCCAGCAAGAGAGACCTCATCGCATGCAGCTGTCTGATTTTGAACATCCCAGCAAGCAGAACTATGAACCTAATAAACCTCTACTCTTTAGGAATTACTCAGTCTTTGGTGCTCAGTTACAGCAACAGAAATGGACCAGATAGCATGCCCAACAGGAATTCACCACCAACCCTCTTGGCAGCCTCCCCTACATAAAAGCCAGAGGCTTGGGCTGGGTGGGGACTGTGGCAAATGGACAGGCCCTGGCTCAGTGGTGTCAGATCTTGGAAAACCTCAGGAGAAGCCAGGAATCTGCATTCGTTTGCATTTTAAGCATTGGCTTAATTACACAGCAGCAATAATGCTATGTAAACCAATCAAAACCGGTGAAGCCAAGATAGTGCTAGTCTAGAGAGGGTAGTATGGTTGGGATTCCAGTCTAAGTCCTCCAGATCGAGTTAGCGCCTTTTCCACCCTGCCCCCAGGACCCTTCCGGATTTCCCCTCTCCGGGAGCCCTTTGATGTCCCTCTCCCTGCCCCCTCCTTCTGTCCCCAGACCCGGGTCATCCGGGAGAGGGGCAAAGGCCTCCACCCGCCCCCAGCAGGAGCTGGACTCTTACTGAGCCGGTGGACTGGAGGGCAGGGCCCTGGAGTACACGGTCGCGCGTGTCTGGTGGGAGCGTGAGAACGCTGACCCGAGGGAGGCGCGAGTAAGGCGGGGCAGTGGCCTCGCCCCGGCTCTGCAGAGTTTGCCGGCTGAAGCAGCCGTTGTTCACACCCTCCCCTCTCACCCGCCACCCAGGGCATTGTTTTCCATTCGCCCGGGTCGCTGGTGGGAGGCGAGGAACGCTGGGGTTCTGGAGCCTGGCTGCTCGCCAGGCCGGTGGCCTTCGGCCCTGGGGCCATTGGGCGGCCGCGCCTCCCGCGCAGCAGGAGGGAACGCCTGTGTCCTCCGGGCGTCGCGTCCTCCCGCCGCCAGCTCCGGCATGGGCTCGCGCAGCTCCCACGCCGCCGTCATTCCCGACGTGGACAACATTCGGCGAGAGACCGGCTGTGAGTGCGCCGGGCCCCGCCGGCCGGGGAAGGGACGCCGGGCAAAGCCGAGGGTTGGGGACAGGAGAAGGTTTAGGGTGGCGTAGGGGTCCTCGGAGTAGGGCTTGGCTGGAGGAAGGATCGCAAGTCTGGGGATCCGGGACCCCGCAGCGGGGAGACCTAGGCCCCCAGAGACTGGGATCGCAGGGCTGCCGGGGCGCGTGGACTTAGGGGTCCCCTTTGAAGACGGCCCCGGTTCACCGGCCTGGGGGCCAGGTTCAGGGACCCTGGATCGAGGCTGAAGGCAGAGCCGACCGCGGACGGACGGGGCTGACTTTGGTCCCTTGGTTTCTGGGAGCCCAGGGCTGCAGCGCAGGGAGCCTCCCCGGGTCTCCACCCGGGCGCTGCGCTGGGTCTCAGCAAGCCCCCGCCAACCCCGCGGGCTCTGCCCCGAGGGATGAAGACCCGCTCCCGCGAGCCCGCGGTCCGCCGCCGACGCCCCAGCCCCGCCGCCGGGAGTGGGTTTCTGCCGCGTTCCCCGCCGCTCTGGAGTCCCTCTGCGCGGCCCAAGTTCAGCAGGGTCACCCTTCCTGGTTCCCTCCGCAGTCTCGCAAGCCAGCCTGCTCCGCCTCTACCACCGGTTCCGGGCCCTGGACAGGAACAAGAAGGGTTATTTGAGGTGAGGGGGGGCCCAGCCTGACGACCTCTCGCCTCTGCCTCTGTCCCCATTGCCCTCTGACGCTATCTGCAGCTCTTGCCCTACCCAACCTGTACTTTGGTTACTTGGATTTTACAGCCGCTCGGATCTCCAGCAGATCGGGGCGCTGGCTGTAAACCCCCTGGGAGACCGAATTATAGACAGCTTCTTCCCTAATGGGTGAGGCCCGCCTGGAAGGGGGAGATGGAGGTGGGAAGGCCTGGTGGGGGTGGGTGGGAAGGCGGGGAAGGTTAGAGACAGAGACAGGTGTCCAGCCAAAGTGACCATGCCCCACTCCATCCCACCCGCCAGGAGTCAGCGAGTGGATTTCTCAGGATTTGTCAGGGTTCTGGCTCATTTTCGACCTGTAGATGATGACGCAGGAATCCGAGATCCCCAGCAACCTGAACCCCTCAACAGCAGAATGAACAAACTTCGCTGTGAGTATGTGGGGTCTTGCCCGAGTGAGACCCCAGACTTACCCTTACCAGAGGAGGCCCCGGAATCTCCAGCTCCTTCTGTGAGCCCGTTGATGACCTTCCTCACCTCCACCACCACTGGGAGAGAACCAGGGAAGACTCACCTTCCTTCCCCCACCCCTCCACTCTCTTCCCAGTTGCATTTCAACTCTATGACCTGGATCAGGATGGAAAGATCTCCAGGCACGAGATGCTGCAGGTTGGAAGAATGCCAACGCACAGAGGGCGGGATGGTGGAACCGAGTGGCAGAGGGTGGGGTGGATGATTGTGTATTGGGTGGGAAATGGAAAGAAGTGGGGTTTGGAAGGTGGGTGAGCTGGGAGTTGGGATGGGTAGCAATTGGGTAAGAGGTAAGGAATAGATCAATGATTCTCAGTTGGGGGCAGGCCACCCTCCCCAGATATGGCAAGAACACTTGGAAATATTTGGAGACATTCTTGATTGTCACAGCTGGGGAGGGTGTGCTGCTGGACTTGGACAGAAGTCAGGAGTGCTGTTTCACACTTTGCTCAGGACACAGCAAGGCCTCCCACAACAAGGGCTTAACTGGCCTCAAATGTCAACAGTGCCAAAATTGACAAGCGGGCCTCTCTTCAGATGTGCGGAAGTGGTGATAGAGGGTGAGGTGGAGATGGCTGCAGTTTGGGTTATGAGGTTGGAGTAATGAGTTGGGCACATTGCCTGTTGAGGTGAGCCTGGAACGGTGAGGGGTGGGTGGGGACCAGATGGTGAAGCAGTGGGGGGGGGATTATTAGGAGATATGGTGGGACGCAATTGGGATGGGATGGGAAATGGATGAGAGATACGTTATGAAACTGGTAGTCATTTAAACAGTGCGGTGGATGGATGGAGGAGTAGACTTTGTGTCTGTTCTTTACAGCTACTTCTTCCGCCTCCAGGTTCTCCGGCTGATGGTGGGGGTCCAGGTGACAGAGGAGCAGTTGGAAAGCATCACGGACCGCACGGTGCAGGAGGCTGATGAAGATGGAGATGGGGCTGTGTCCTTCTTGGAGTTCACCAAGGTCAGGATGCCCTCAGGAAGGGAGGAGTTGAGATCAAGAGTTCCCAGGAAAGGGCCTGAGAGGTGGCTCAGTGGTAGAGCGCTTGTCTGGCATGTATAAGGTCCCAGGTTCAATCCCCAGCGCCACATAAACAAATAAGAAAAGGAAAAACGAATCAGAAAAAGTTAACATTAAAATGAAGAGCTCCTAGAAGAGATGGGCGTGAGACCAAATAAAAGGAGGGAAGAAAAGAAAGGGGTTCCCAGGAAAGGACGGGGCTCTGGTGAATGCGTAGAGCCCTCAGGAGGAGGTTGGAGCCTCCTGACTTGACCACACCCATCTCTCTCCAGTCCTTAGAGAAGATGGACATTGAACAAAAAATGAGCATCCGGATCCTGAAGTGACCCCTACCCTGCATCTCTGCCTGGCTCTCACAGACCAATATCTCCGTGGGATTCATCCTCAGCCTTCACGGACACAGGATCTCTATGTACTATTCTTATTTCTGAACTGAACTCCAGGGCCAAGGAGAGAAATTTGGAAGGGTATAATCTAAAGTTCAGCTTGCTTGATCTCAAACCTGTGAATCAGCCGGCCATCTTTCGGTTGCAAGTGACAGAAAATCCAATTGCAAGTGACATAATTAGAAAAAAAATTATGGACTCACACAATTTAAAAGCTTGGCAGTATGTGTCTTCAGGTACAGCTGGATCCAGGGGTGCAAATGGTGTTATCAGACTGTTTTCTTAGATCAGCTTTCTTCTGTGTGGACATCAGTCTCGGGAGGGCCTTTTCCTCCCGGTGGGGAATGACCTCTAGCAGCTCCAAGCTTGCATCCTTCTAGCCTAGCAACATAGTAGTAAGAGATTTTCTTATTCCAGTAATTCCAAGCAAAGAATATCATTGACCCAATTGGGATCTTGTTGGGGGTATGAAGTACTCTAATTGGCCAAGCAATATCGTGAACTGATTCCTGGAGTCCGAAAACAAGATTTGAAGACCCAGGATGTGGTGAGAGGTGGCTGCTTAAAGAAAAATGAAATGCTGTTATCAGTAGAAGGGAAAAATTGTGTGTGTGTGTGGGTAGGTGGGTGGGGGTGTTGGTTTTGGTGTTGTTTTGCTCAGACAAAATAAGAGATGCCTATTATGGCATTTAGTTGACCAAATGAAGGCGTCTTTGAAATCTGGCCTCTTAAACAGGTTTTCACTGACCCTATGGATGCATGATAGTGTAATGGGGGTTGGTGGTGGTGGTGGGGACTGATGTAAAAACAATAAACAATATATACTTTCTTGGGAGTGTAAAGTCATTCAAAGATTTGGAGGGTAATCCTGTTGTAAGAGGGTTATATTGTATTATTGATGTAATCACAGAATAGAGTGTAAAAGTCACATAAAGGCTTGAGATAGTGTCCTGTCCATACCTATAGGAGAAGCTGTCAGTGCCCTGCCCACATCCTCTTCCGGTGTGTCCTGGAGCTGTCTTGTATCAACACATAAGAACCAATATGTTTTCAACTCTTCATTCAATGATCTTAAGTTGGTAGCCTGAAATCGGCTATGGTGGGAATATTTACACCACAGACATTGGCAAGTTCAACGGGCCAGGCCTGATCCTGTGGGAGAGCCAGTTGTTAGACACTTAATATACATCACCTGCTAAGCATTCACCATTACTATGTGTGCCAATGGCTGTGTCCCCCTTGCACTTGTGATACTGTGCCTGGGGTCTTTACCAAGCATAGTCAAGGACTTGGCCTGTATGATGGGCAGGTTGGAAGTGCCAGGGAGTTAATGACCCTCAGAATAGCTCTTACCCAGCGACAGATGGAAATTGGTAGATAAATACCCAACTACTGCACCTTTCAGGTGGGATAATTTGGAGGCATATTCTCTTATTTTGCATAGAAATCTCTAGATTTCTATATTTCAGTTGTAGCCCACAGTGTAACATAGTAGGCTTGTTAAAGCACCCTGAGCCAGCTTCCTCCCTTGCTGCTCCTCTCAGTGCATTCTAGATGGCCTCAAATCCTCGTCTCAGGGTGCTTCCCACAAAACTCAACCTAAGGGGCTGGAGCGGTGGCTCAGCGGTTACGGCGCTTGCCTGGCATGTACAAGGAAGCAGGTTTGAACCCCAGCACCATGAACACAATGAAGAGTCCAAGCAATGAAAGCCACATGAAAAACTAAATAAAACTGGTTCTCTCTTTCTCTCTCTCTCACTGTCACTCTCTCTCTTTAAGAAAGAAAGAAAGAAAAAAGGAAAAAGAAAGAAAGAGGAAGAAAGTCAACCTAAGATGTACTAGGCCTTCTGGAACACAAGCTCTCTCCTACCTGACTGGGGGCTCCCTGGAACACTAGGAAGAACTGCTTAAAGGATTGTGTGACCCCTGACTTTTGTTTTTTTTAATTTCAGGGATCTTGAGGTCACATAAAGACTATGCACTTTTAGAGCTACAGGAATCCAGGAACCTGGAATTGTTGGGTGAAGTACCCACTCCATTTCAACCTTTACATTTGAGTGTAGTGTGAATCTGATGAGTTCCACAGTGGCAGGGCAGGCAGAGGTGAAAAGAGGGATATTTGATTCCTTGGGAAATTTTGTGATTTTTAAAAACTTTGAGATTTTTGTCAGAGGATTGCCACATGAGCAAGGACTTCCTGATTGAGGGATCCTTGTTTAGTCTTTGACTCCAATTAAAGGCAGAAGTGGACCATAAAACTCATTGAGTGGCGATTTTTTTTTTTTTTTTTGCACAGTGAGGGAAGATTTGTCTATAGAGAGAAATAGAGGAGAGGGACAGAGAGGGAAGGGAGGAGGATGAGAGAGAGAGAGAGAGATATTGAGAGATCGATTCTTTAGAGCCAGACTCTCCCCTCCCCATTTTCCATCATGATGATTCTCAATTTTCATCTGATTGAAAAGTTCAAACCTTTGGGCTCATTTGAGAGTTCTGAGTATCCAGGGAAATCTACATTTTTTTGAGGGGGGGCAGTGAGAGAGTGAGACAATCAATTTCATTTAGTTTTTCATGTGGTCTTCATTGCTCTGACCCTCTGCTGTGCACGTGGTGCTGGGGTTTGAACCCGCATCCTCATGCATGCCAGGCAAGCGCTGTAACCACTAAGCCACTGCCCCAGCCCCGAAATCTACATCTTTAATAAGTGGCTCTGATGCTAGAGGACCGAGGACCAAGAACCAGCTTTGATTTAAAGCTTCCAGCCAGGCTGCAGGTGACTGCTGTCTCCAGGGTACTCCAGCATGCATGAAGCAGGGAACATGGCCTTAGGCTCCTTAGAAAGGCCTCCCTCTGCACAGACCTGTGCACACGCGCTCTGGGAACTAGCGCTCCTTACTCCGTGAGTTTCCTGGAGGACTGGGGGCAGCTCCCAGACTCCATTCGATCCTGGTGGTTTGGGGAGCACATGTCCCTTAACTCCCTCAATGTAGAAGCACCCTTGATTCACCTCCAGGCTCAGGAGAGTGCAGAGCTTTGTCTTGAAGGTGAGGGGGTGAGTCTGGCTGCTGTGGGGTGAGCCACGAGCCCCACCGTTCCTGGGTCAACTCACAGAGATGCCCATGGATTGGATTGTTCCTGGTGGTGGGCTGAGGACACACGTGGGCAGCCCCTGTCCTAAGAGCGGCAGTTGACAGTCTTCACTGATTTGTACCACCTTATACTCTTGCCATGTTGGCACCTGTCACCTGTACCATGATTTACCTATCACAGACTGGACACCCCTCATCTGAAATGCTTGGGACCACAAGCGTTTTGGAAT
>PVKS010045719.1:0-13686 GCA_004027875.1 Aplodontia rufa
TTCTTATTTTCCTTTACTGGAAGAGTTTCTTTACCTTATCTCTCTCCTTTTATTAGAGATTTTATTTTGATAATGTTTTTAATTTTTTTTTCAGGGCTGAGGATCGAACTTGGGGCCTTGTGCGTGCTAGGCAAGTGCTCTGCCACTGAGCTAAATCCCCAACCCCAATGTTTTTAATTTTTGAGCACTGTTTCTCATTTTCATTTTATGGATGCCATCAAGATACTTACTAGGGGTTTGGATGGGAATTTTGGTGTTCTCTTGTTGCCTAATTGAGCATTCTTTAGCATTCATTATTCTTTTTTGCATCCTGGTCCTCCTATTTGGGGCTATTTGTCCTTTTAACATATAGTGATGCTTCCTGCCACTCACATTTCCTTGATACCCATAGTTATCTGTTGTCTCTCCAAAGTTTGTACTGGCATTTCATGGACAGGGGCTAGAAGCTCTGAAATTAAGACACCCTCATATCCCACAGTAACCTATACGGCCTGCTGGTGTCCACACAAACTGACAGGCAGAGGAGTCTTTTGGACTGGTCTTTTCATCTTTCTGCTGGAGATGGACAGACCTGCTCCCAGAAGGCTATTTCCAACAGCCACCATGTCCCTGAGGGTAGCAGGACAGGTAGTGGGATGCATTTTCTACTCTGAAGGGGCTACAGTGGGGACTGAGTATAGGTGGTCTTATACCAAGTGACAGCTCCTTCAGAATGACATTGGCACTGAACCATGAGGAGGAAGAGAAAGGATTTAGAGGAGAGGAGTGAACCAGGGAGAGACTGAAATGTCAGCTGGTTCCAATGGCAGTTGTGAGTCAAGGACCTTGTGAGCCTGTGCGACCAAGGAATTCAAAACTAATCCGCAGGTTGACCAGTTGTCCACTGAGGTACTGCACTCTGGGGACTGAACCTACAATGAGAGCTGTTCCTATAGTGCTTGGCCTTTAATTTTCATTAAAATTACAAATCTCTGTTCTATTCCCACCCCCTTTCTTCAATTTTTAACAATACTTTCGTTATCATTATTATCAATCATCATTACATAGTAGTTGGGTTCATCTCAACAAATTCTTTTTTTTTTTAAGAGAGAAAGACAGTGAGAGAGAGACAGAGAGACAGAGAGAATCAAATTTTATTGAGTTCTTCACATGACCTTCATTGCTCTGACACTTAGTTGTGTACATGGGTGCTGGGTTTTGAACCCGTGCACTTGTGCATGCGGGGCAAGCACCACAACCGCCGAGCCACCACTCCAGCCCCCAACAAATTCTTACATGCATGAAAATCAATTTCAACACAACCCAATCTTTACTAATATAATGCCCAGGGATACCAAAACCCATTAAGCAGTAAGCAAAGAGATAATTTGAAATGTTATTTTTTTAAAGAGAGAGGGACAATGAAGTAGAGAGAGAAAGAATCAATTTTAGTTTTTCATGTGGCTTTCATTGCTCCAACACTTTGTTGTGTGTGTGGTGCTGGGGTTTGAACCCATGTCCACGTGTATGCCAGACAAGCACTAAAACTGCTGAGCCACAGGCTCCAGCCCTGAAATATTATTTTAGGTAAACATTTTTTTTTGGTGGTGCTGGGGATTAAACCCCAGTCCTTGCACAGGGTACACAAGTGCTCTACCACTGAGCTCCATAGGGAAAAATTTTAATTGATTAATCAAAGCATCTTAAGCCCACCAATTTGTTTCTTGTAGTTTATAATACTTATTTCTGTTTTGCTTAAAGTTTGGGGCCTGTGGGATTTTCTGGATTCAGAAAAATGGAAACAATATTGATTAGTTTTAAAATGTAGCTGAAATATTTCTCAGGACCATCAAGTTTAAAAAAGAAAAGATTAAATCTGAAAGACATGTAAAAATTTTATGTGTGAGTTATTTTTCTCAATGTGTTTTTAAAAACTTGATGGTTCTGAGAAATCTCTCCAGCCCCTTTGCTCACTCATTCATGGGATCCATTTGACCACTACTAATAAGTTTTCTTACTCATTACTTAACTTTTTTAAGAGAGAGAGAGAAAGAGAGAATTGTATTTAGTTTTTCAACTGGCTTTTGTTTCTTGAATACTTAGCTGTGTATGTGATCCTGGGGTTTGAACCCAGGTCTTCGTGCATGCCAGGCAAGAGCCGTAACCGCTGGACCACCACTCCAGCCCCTCACTCATGGAGAGAGAATTTTTTTATCTGGTTTTATTTTTCCTCCACTTAGTTGTGCACGTACTGCTGGAGTTCAAACTTGGGTCCTCGCGCATGCCAGGCAAGTGACCTACCACTGAGTCACCTCTCCAGCCCTTCTTGCTCCTTTTTTAAGAAATAGCTTCAATGAGGGCTGCAGCAGTGGCTCAGCAGTTGGAGCTCTTGCATGTGTGAAGACCCAGGTTGGAACCCCAACACCACATACACAACTAAGTGTCAGAGCAACAAAAACCAGATGAAAAACTAAATAAAGTTGATTCTCTCTCTCTCTCTCTTTCTCTCTCTCTCCCACTTCCTCTCTCACTCTCTCTTAAAAAAATAAAATAACTTCAGTGTAGCTTGGCATGATGGTGCACACCTGTAATGCCAGAGACTGAGGCAGGAGGATCACAAGTTCAAGGCCAGCCTGGGCAACTTAGGGACACCCTGTCTCAAAGTAAAAGAATAAAACAGAATGAGGGTGTAGCTCAGTGGTAGAGTGCCTCTGGGTTCAATCCCTAGCACCATAAAATAAATAATCTCAACATAATTATTCTGGGTGAAACCCATTTAGCTCTTATAGTTCTAGGGACCAGAGACCCAAAATCAGTGTTGATAGGGTTGTCTCTTGGGGACTCAGAGAAAGTTCGTCCCATGCCCTCTTCTGTCCCCCTGGTTGCCCGCAGCCCTGGGTTCTTGGTTTACAGCTACGTAACTCTGGTCTCTGGCCCGATCCTCACCTGGCCATCTTCCCTCCAGTACCTGTGACACAGTGTTCTCTTCTTATAACTAATATCTTAAATACATCTACAAAGACCCCCATTTCCTAATCAGGTCACATTCAGAGGTGCCTGGGGTTGGGACTTGAACACATACTTTGGGAGGAGCCATGGCAACTGAGTGAGACCCTATAACATTAAAAAAGGACTGGAGATGTAGCTCAGTGGTACAGTGCCCCTGGGTTCAATCCCTTGTAAACACAGAGAGACATGGAGTGAGAGACAAAGAGGGGAAAGAGAGGGAGAAAAAGAGAAGAAATTCAAAGAGGATGAAATTCTTTCGATTCATTGTATAAGGCTAGCATTACCATGATATCAAAAGACTAGAACACTGCCACAAATTGTCAGGCCAAAATCTCTGATGACCACAGGTGCAAAAATCCTCAACAAAAAACCAGCAAAGAGAATTCAATAGACATTGAAAGGAATGTTCACTACAATCAAGCGGGACTCATCCTGGGATGCAAGGATGGTTTGATGCAGGCAAGTCTGGAAATGTGATAGGGCTGCGTGAACAGAGCGAGGTCGAAACCTGCAAGAACAGGGCAACAGCTGCAGGAAAGACGTTTGACAGAATTCAGATTCATTCGTGATAAAAACTCCCAACAAATCAGGAGAGAAGAAATGCACCACAACCCAATAAGAGCCATGCGTGACGAGCTGACCACTAAGAATTACCTTCCAGGGCTGGAGCGGTGGCTCAGTGGTTGGAGCACTTGCCTGGCATGTGCAAGGACCTGGGTTCGAACCCCAGCACCACATACACAACTAAGTGTCAGAGCAATGAAAAATTAATCAAAATTGATTCTCTCTCTGTGTGTCTCTCACTGTCCCTCTCTCTTAAAAAAAAAAATTACCTTCCAGAACCTATGAACATTTGTCTGACTTTATCAAAGGAAGTGGGAACCCAGGGCTGGTTGACAAAAATCCTAGATCCCAGTCTCCCAGTTTTCAGCCCCCGGCTGCCTAAAATTTTTTTCTTCATTTTTTAAAAAGTTATTTTAGGGCTGAAGCAGTGGCTCAGCAGTTAGAGTACTCGCCTGGCATGTGCAAGGACTTGCGTTCAAACCCTAGCACCACATGTACAACTAAGTTTCCGAGAAACAGAGGCCAGATGAAAAAATAAATGGAATTGATTCTTTCACTCTCTCTCTTTAAAAAAGTTATATTGTTTATTTATTTTTATATATGTTTTTATTTTTTATTTATTGTTTATTTTAGAGAGAGAGGGACGGTAAGAGAGAGAGAGAGAGAATCAATTTTATTTAGTTTTTCATGTGGCTTTCATTGTTCTGACACTACGTTGTGTGCATGGTGCTGGGGTTTGAACCTGTGTCCTCCTGTATGCCAGGCAAGCACTGTAACTGCTGAGCCACTGCTCCAGCCCTACAATTTTATTTTTAACTGACACGTAATATCTGTACATATTTACACAGCGTAACATTGGTACACATGTACAGTTCATAATAATCAGGTACTTGGCAATTTTGAAAGATCCAATTAAATGTTCTCAGTCATGGTTACACTATTTGCACACGCAATTTCTAACAGTGAGATCAAAGGATTCTCACAAAGGTCATGTTGAAATATACCAGAGGCACCCTCCAACCCAAGCTCAGAGAGCCCCTGGAGTCCAGTTCCTCTGTCCTGGTCCCAACCAGCAGGCCACCTTCCCACCTGTCCGGAGGTCCCACCACAGAGCCAAGCCAGCACGGGCAGCCTTTGTCACCTGCCTGCAACACTCTGGGGACACGGAGAGCACCTCATAAACAGCAGGATACAGCCCTGCACCGTAGTTCAAAATGATCAAGAAAACAGATATTTTCCAAAATAGGAGCTGAAGGGGCTGGAGCGGTGGCTCAGCAGTTTCGGCGCTTGCCTGGCAAGTATAAGGACCGGGGTTCAAACCCCAGCACCACGTACACAACTGAGTGTTGGAGCAACTAAGGCCATGTGAAAAACTAAATAAAGTTGTTTCTCTCTTTCTCTGTCTCTCTCACTGTCCCTCTCTCTTTAAAAAAAAAACAAAAAAAAAAACAAAATAGGAGCTGAAAATTTGTATACAGATGGCTTCTGTCGACGTACAGCAGGCCAGGTCCTAATAACACCGGCGACAGGCCTTGGACTGATTTGAATAACGTTTCTAACTGTGCAGATGAGGCAGGAAAAGTGACCCATGAGATGCTTATAGGGAAGGGAGAGAGAAAACTAACTCAGAAAAAAAAAAAAGAAAAAAGACTTAAAGGAAAATAAAAGTCCAAGTGTACCTCTTAAGTCCCACAAATCTGCAGGGATTTGTAACTCAGGAAAACCCTGAAGTGAAACACAAATCAAAAAGTGACCAAGAGCCGTAATCCACATTCCTAAATAAGTTGTCTCTTCCGGTAATGAAAAAAGAGTCGGACTGTAAATATACAACATCTCCCTCCCGCGATGCCGCCTATTCCGCCACTCTCTTAACGTCTGAGAAAGCAAACAAATCCGGCCTTGTAACCCATTATAAAGCGGTTCCATATCTAATCTGCTTGCAGCCAAAGCCATATGGGCAGTGCAGGCATAAAATAAAGTAGCTCCGAGATAAGCAAAACAGGAAATTGGAGGTTGAAGATGATGAAATCGATATTCCAAGGGTAACTTGAGCAGTGGAGTCGCTAAGCCCTTCCTGCACCATAAACAGAGCTGCGGGGATGCATCTCGCTTTCCCTCCCAGCCACGGTCACTGCAGTTCACCACCCTGCTCTTTCTCGCCCCGCATCAGCACTCTGGGCTGGGGCCAGGCGCTCCCATCTGCTCCCCTGAGCTCTGTGTGGTCCAGCCTGCAGCCCGAGCTGCCCAGGAAGGGCCAGGTGGGGCCGCGTGCTTTCCCAGCGTCTGCGGCAGGAGCAGATCCGTCTGTCCGCAGTGGCTTCTCAACCTGGCACTATTTGCACTTGGAGCCGGATCATTTTTTGTAGAGGGGGCGGGGGGGCTTTCTGGGCATTGCAGGGTGTTTGACTGCACCTCTGGATTCTTTCTACCCAACATCATAAAAGGTCACATTTTGATGCTCATAGCCACCAGAACTGGTTCCAGACAGTACGCAATGTCCCTAGGAGATGGAGGCAAAATCACCTGTGGTTGAGAACTTCTGCCTTAGAAGGAACATTTACTAGAAAGAGCTCTGATCCTGCACTTCAGATAGTGCTACTGCAGTAGCCGTCATGGAGGGACTTAGCCACGATGCTTTGGGCTAATGTCCCCTTCTCTCTAAGCCTTCCCTCCGGCGTCCTATTTATACGCACCTACAATTTTAATTGCTTATTCATCACAAGACCTGATTAACACTCTGTCTCCCCTGGCAGAATACAGGCAGTCCCAAGCACATAATGGGTGTTCGGGAAACATTTGCTTGATAAACGAAGGATGAAAACTAGACTTTGAGTGGTGTAAGAATGAAGAAAGACAGCTGGATACAATGGCACATGCCTCTAATCCCAGGGACTCAGGAGGCTGAGACAGGAGGATCGTGGGTTCAAAGCCAACCTCAGCAACTTAGCGAGGCCCTAAGCTACTTAGTGAGACCCTGTCTCAAAATAAAATATCAAAAGTGTTGGGGATGTTGCTCAGTGGTTAAGTGCCTCTGGGTTCAATCCCTGGTACAAAAAAAAAAAAAAAAAAAAAAAAGAAAGAAAGACCACAGCCAGGGTGCTGTGGTCAGGAAGCACTAGTGCTCATTGGCAGAGCCACAGTGGTGGTTCCAATGTGCCATGGCCTGCCCTGCAGCAGTGTCCAGCAGGAGGGGACATGCCCCTCCTCCACACTTTTCAAAGGTAAGGAAGGTCTCCTAGACCCCCACACACCCCTCCCCAAAAAGCCGATTGGCCAGTGCTGAGGCCCCACTCAGGCCCAGACTCATCTCTGGATCAATCATTAGGGGGAAAAATACCAAAAAACACCCAAATTGGCATGAATAAATCAGATTCACTCCTCAGATGAAAATTCAGTATTTTTCCCAGCGAGTGGAGAACTGAACCCAAGCACAGCTCTATGAACAAGGAGTCTGTCCTGAGCATCCTGTCCCTCCCTCTCTCTATCCTGCTCCCTCTCCCTGCCCTTTCATCTTGGGAGCCTGTGTCCCCTGTCACAAGCCCAGGGTCTTAGTAGTCACAAACCCTGAAACTAAGGTTCCAATGGCTTACTGTGTTGCTTTTCCTGGGGACACTAGGACTCTCTTGGGGAACAAGTCTCAAAATCCTGAGTCCTCCATATCTAAAGAAATCAAGCTCTAATGGTGGAAGGTCAAGATACAACAGGTACAGACAGAAGAATTCTCTGGGTGTCCCTCCAAGCAACCCTGAAGGCCCAGTCTCTTCTACCTTCATTAAGTCAAAAATGGAATCCACACTCTCTGTGGCCAGGCTGCCTGACGGCCCCTCTGGGTGCCACCACCACCTTGCTCCCACAGCATCCCCAGTGTCTGGTGTCCTTGTCAAATGTGTGGAGCAGTGCCCTTTCCTAGGGCCTCTGTGCAGGACAGAAGATGTTACCAGGACATGGCACCACGCTAGAGCCCTCTGGTGCCATGGCTGGCAGGACAAGACCTGCAACCTGGGAAGAGTTTCAAGTCCTGCCACCAAAGCCTTGCAGGCTGATGGCAGTATCCTCCACCCCCTCAAAGGTGCTCTTGCTAGGAGATGTGGACGGGCACTGCCTCGGTAGAGGAGCAGGGAGGACCCACCGACCCAGAGCAGGTAGGCCCACTCGGTCTCAACTGAAACTGCAGCCCTGCCCTGTGGCCTGGCTGGGCCGGTGCAGTGCAGGGGAGAGAGCCTCAGAATGACAGCTGTCGATTACCTGGATGGCTTTGGGCAAGTGGGCCTCATTGGACTGAGGTTATGGATCCTGCTGAGGATTAAATGACAGCATTGGAGCACAATGACAGGTCTGCAGTGAATGCTGCTCCCCTGTACCCCCTCCCCGGCTTCTCTCCTGATAGGACCCCAGAGGCAGCCCCTGCTGTAAGGACAGCTTGGACCCAAGCCAGCCCCCGGACAGTCTGAGGACTTGAGTGTCTGCAGGCTGGTTCCTGTTTTGTCTTGAGTCCTGGGTCCTTGCTAATGGACTCAACCTTTCAGCCCACCCCTTGGCCGCCTGGCCTGGGAGCTCTGGCCAGCAGGATGGGCCCATGCACAACTGGACCTGGAGTGGAGCTCCTGCTGCCGCTCTGGGACATCCAAGGGTGCTTGCCTTGCCTGAGCCTGGGCACCTGCCTTCTGCATGCATCTGGATCCTAGGGAAAGTCTGTTCCCCGCCTGAAGACTCCTGTGCACGGGGAGGTTCCTTAAACCCCCGGCTCCACTGTCCCAGGGAGTGTCCTGTCCTGAGGTGGAGCTCAGCTCCTGTGGTCTTACGGAGCATTTAAGTCCCCAGGGCGCTTGGCTTCACACCACCTCTCAGGAAACCAGGTACCTTCTCCTGTGCTGCTCCCCGGTCTCCTAAGCTTCCAGGCAGCAGGAAGGGGAAAGGTATGGAAGTTAGAGCTGCCAGGGGCATGGATCCCAGGCCCAGAACAACCCTCCCATCCCATTAACAGGCATTCAGTCCATGGCTGCAGCCCACTACAAGAAAGGCTGGGAGGCCTGGAGCAGGATCCGATTCTGAGGGACAGCAACTGTGCCCGCCCCTCTCTAGCAAACCAGTTCTGAGTACAGGGCCAGACTACTGTCGCTCTGCTCTGCCCCAATGAGCTCCCACCCAGACAACCAGGAAGTCAAACGTGCTGAGCCCTGATGGGGACAGCACAGCTAAGCGAGTCTGGCCATGTGCAGGAGGAGACAGGACCCCACCAGGAGCTGGCGTTTGACGAGAGGAGGAAGGACACAGGGTGGCCTTGTGTGCTCTTAAATCCTTGGGTCCTCAGGTTCTCAATCCTTTGGGAACTAAGTGACGCTGACTTGACAGTTGATGACCACCAAAGACCCAGGGCAACCTCTGCAAGGGTCAGAGGTGCTTGCTGACTGACAGCCGACCTCTCTCCAGGGGACACTTCCTGTGACCGAAGGCACAAAGGCACTTTTATTGAGTTGCCAGGAAATGGGAGTTGATTTCAATGTCTCTTGACTAAATAACGGTTTGATGCTACGATTATTTTGAAATTATTTCAGATTATTTTAAATGTAAAACAAATGTCAGGTGTCCTGATGGTTGATTTTACATATTAACTTGGCCAAGTCCAGTTGTCAAGTCAAACACCAACCTGGACATTGCTGTGAAGGTGTTTTTTTAAGAAGTTGAGTTGTTGTATAATCATAAATGCGTATAACGTAACTATGATATGCACTTGATCACGTCTGTTATCCCCGTGACTCAGGAGGCTGAGGCAGTTAGATCACAAGTTCAAGGCCAGACTGGGTAACTTAGGCCCTGTTTCAAAATCTAAGGTTTGAACAGGGATGGGGATGTAGATCAGTGAGCACCCCTGGGTTCGATCCCGAATACCTCCCCCTAAAAAAACCATCTATGCTGAACATGTACAGACTATTTTTCTTGTCATTATTGCATAAACAATACAGCATAGCAACTTTTTTTTTAAGAGAGAGGGACAGTGAGAGAGAAAGAATCAATTTTATTTAGTTTTTTTTTTTTTAGAAAGAAGGACAGTGAGAGAGAGAGAGAGTCAGACAGACAAAGAGATTCAATTTTTCTTGAGTTTTTCACGTGGCTTTTGTTGCTCTGACACTTAGTTGTGTACGTGGGTGCTGGGGCTTGAACCTGTGTACTTGCACATGCTGGGCAAACACCGTAACCACCAAGCCACTGCTCCAGCCGCTTTATTTAGTTTTTCATGTGGCTTTTGTTGCTCCAACACTTGGTTGTGTACGTGGTGCTGGGATTCCAACCCACGTCCTCGCGCATGCCAGGCGAGCAGCGTAACCGCTGAGCCACTGCTCCAGCCCAGCAGCATAGCAACTTTTACATAATGTTTATGTTGTATTAGATATTCTAGGTCACCTAGGGAAGATTTAAAGTATACAGGTACAGGAAGGTTATAAACAAATACTGAGCCACTTTATACAAAGGACTTGGGCAATGTGGATTTTGATATAGTGGGGGCGCTGTGGATGCAGAGGGACAGCCTTCTCTCCTCTCTCTCCTTCTCTCTCTCTCTGTATCCTATCATTTCTGGCAGATAATCAGTGCCACTCATCAATAAATGTTTTCTTTTCCCATATGTTTTTTAAAATTTTCCTT
This sequence comes from Aplodontia rufa, assembly GCA_004027875.1. Taxonomy (NCBI): domain Eukaryota; kingdom Metazoa; phylum Chordata; class Mammalia; order Rodentia; family Aplodontiidae; genus Aplodontia; species Aplodontia rufa. Next base: position 10,195 of record PVKS010045719.1, read on the forward strand.
ATTTTGTTCTTAAGGCCTTGAATTATCCAATAATGAATAAACGTTATTCTCCTCTTGAGTAGCACACTAGAAATCAGGCTCCTAAACATTTAGTCCAGATCCAGCTCCCGTCAACCCCACAGGTAGGCTCTGGTTCCAGTTTAGTGAGACAACAAACGCCGTGCCCAGCTTCCACTGTTCCATCCCATTTGGTGCCTTGCCGTATTTGTACCTAGGTGTCCCCGAGCCAGAGCTGAGTAAGCATAGCCACTGGGGTTTAGACATTCCTCTTGGGTCCCCTAGGGTGGCTGTGAGTGGGCTCTTCCCACTGAAGCTGGCTTTGGGGCTGGGAAGGGCATCCCTGCCCCACACCACGCCTGGGCAGCAGGGAATTGTCTGGGGAATGCTGCCAGCTGGCTGCCCCCCTCTGTCCTGGGGTCCAGAAACTGCTTGATTCTCTGCTCCGACCTGGGGCTGAACTGGGTAGAGTAGAGGAGCGCTCCTTCTCCTTGGAGAATCAGCCTTCCCCGGGTCTGGGGAGCACACCGTGGGACCACCAGCAGGAGCACCTTTTGTTACTCTGCACACCCCCTGCCCCCATGTTGGCTTTGACTTTGCAAAGCTTGGGGCATGCGCATGGGGAGCCTTGTGCTCTGCTCACTCTAGTCCTGATGTGGGCAGAGCGGGTGACTGGGTTCCATGCCTATGTCCCCTCCACGCCTCCAAGATGGCAGCATTCCCAGCTGGCTCTGCTGCCACTCAGGAGGGAACTGCACCTCTCGGCATCCATACACGTGTGCAGACACGAAATGCTTACATAGCAAATACCGGGCCTGGCAGAACCAGGAAAATATTGATACAGCCAAGCAGGAGGCAGCGTTCATTTTTTCTGTCAGCACTTACAAAGCACCTACCAAGTGCCAGGCTCTTGCCAGGTGCAGAGCAAAACCAAACAGGGCCCCTGCCTTCCTGGTGGGAGGGGGACAGGGGCTGGCGTGAGGCACGTTTAATTTTAATTTTTTAAAAGTTTGAGAGTCCCAAGCACAGAGCTGAGATTCCATAAAGGTTTCAAGCTGTGCGAGTGAGAAACAGTTTGCTGCTGACGTGTTCAGAAGAAGCCATTAAAAAGAAAACCTGGGGGACTGGAGCGGTGGCTCAGCATTTATAGCCTTTGCCCAGCATGTGTAAGTACATGGGTTCAAACCCCAGCACCCATGTACACAACTAAGAGTCGAAGCAACGAAAGCCATGTGGAAAACTCAATAAAAACTAATTCTCTCTGTCTCTCTCTCTCTCTCTCTCTCTTTCTCTCTTTTTAAAAAAAAAGAGAAAACCTGCTTCATTCATTTTTCCAGCACCTCTTTCAAATGTTTCATTGTGGAAAAATACCTAAAAATTAGTTTTCCTTGTGGGGGCTGATACAGTATTGTTTTTCAATGTTTCAAGAAAGCATTTTGCACAAGAATCGCCTTACATTTATGCTTCTTGGTCAGAAGAAAAACACTAAACCGAGTTTGGTGGCCATATCATTAACCCTGAGAGGACGGGGAGGCTCAGCTTTCGACTCTCATGTTGGAAGGGGCTCCCATGAGTTATCTGATAGCTTTTACCAGCACAGGAAGCACTTCCTGCTAGCCTGGCAGCCACTCCAGGGTGATGTTCAGTGGGGAGGAGGAAAGGTCAGAAATTTTGAGCGAGACTTTGAAAAATTGAATAAAATCCTTCGTTGTCAAAGCAAAATGAAATTCACAACTTTAAAAGCAGTCCAAAGCAAGGGATCCTCCTCCCAGAGACTGTTAAATGATTCTACTCCAGCAAGAGTTCCCTAAGTTGTCTATTTTAGGAGCACACCCCAAAAACACTAGCTGAATTATGCCCCGTCAGAGCCTTTGTCCCAATTTTATTGCTCACTTGCTGTTTGCTTAACCATGTGCGGTCGGAACTCCCTTCTTAGCCATGGATAACCCTACGCTCGAGATCCCCAGCACCTCAGGAAAAGAACCAGGTTTATGCACCTGTAGCTGAGGTACTGGGTAGATTGTGAACAGTATCAGGCTTGGATGGAAAGTCTTAGTTTTTCGCAGGAGAGCTTTTATTCTCCACACAGAGCATTGGATGGAGAGAAAGCCTGCTTGTCCTCTGAGTTCCCCATTCACAGAGGGCTTTGCCTCTGGGGGGCCTTACATCCGGCAGGGGGTCTGAGCTCCAGGGTCCCCGTTCTTCTGAGGGTGTTGAACCAGTGTCAGGACCTGCAGCAGGTGCCACTGCCCCCCTCGGTGACAGCTGCTCTGTCCCTCTGAGGGTGGGGCCTCTGTGTCTAGTGCGGCATCCCCCCTTCTGTAAACTTTGCTTCAGTCCCTCCTTCTATTTGCTTTGCAATGTAGACTTCGCACTCACAGCTGCTCCATATCGCCCCGACATCAGAGGTCCCTGGCACACGCTCGGTAAAATACCATCAAAATTAATGCAGGGGGGCTGGAGCGGTGGCTCGTTGGTTACAGCGCTTGCCTGGCATGAGCAAGTACACGGGTTCAAACCCCAGCACCCATGTACACAACTAAGTGTCAGAGCAACAAAAGCCATGTGAAAAACTCAATAAAAAATTGATTCTCTCTATCTCTCTCTCTCTCTCTCTCTTTCTCACTGTCCTTCCCTCTTTAAAAAAAAAAAAAAATAACGCAGGAATGCAACGATGAGCTACCATCTCGGGAAAACTGAGACTTCCATCTGAACAGTCAGGTTCCCTGCTGGCCCTACCGCTCCCCACTTGTTCAAAAGGCGAGACAGCGGGCTAGGGATGTAGCTCAGGGGCATGGCGCTTGCCTAGCGTGCTCAAGGGCCTGGGTTCAATCCCCAGGACCACAAAAGAGAAGAAAGATAAGACAGCTACTCCCCAGCTCACAATGAGGTCATGTCCCCATAAACACATCAGAGTGGAAAATATCATAGGCCAAAAATGCACTCCACACAGTAGCCAGGGCACAACCAGCCTTCACCACACAGCACTGGCCGCCCACCGGGGCCAGCAGGGGGCATCTAGAAAGACCACCATGGCCAGCAGAGGGCATCTAGAAAGACCACCATGGCCAGCAGGGGGCATCTAGAAAGACCACTATGGCCAGCAGAGGGCATCTAGAAAGACCACCATGGCCAGCAGGGGGCATCTAGAAAGACCACCATGGCCAGCAGAGGGCATCTAGAAAGACCACCATGGCCAGCAGGGGGCATCTAGAAAGACCACCATGGCCAGCAGGGGGCATCTAGAAAGAGTACCATGCACAGTCATTAGCCTCAGAGAAGGTCACACTTCAAAATTCATAGTATGATTTCTACTGAATGAGTATCACTCCACGCCACGGTAAGTCCTCAAACCACCCCGAGTTAAGGATCTTTGTACAGAGAACGTGACAGGTGCCACTCATTTTCCCCATTTGGCTTATGAGTTTGTCCTTGTCCCCTAGAAGGAAAGACGGTGAGCTTAGCAGCAGCAGCTTAGCAGCCTGGACAGTCATC
>PVKS010045720.1:0-13655 GCA_004027875.1 Aplodontia rufa
CGGTTCAACATTGATTTTTTTTCCCCTCCTTCCAGGCATATAAAGTATCTGTAGATCTCTTTTTAATGACAAATCAATTTCAACACCTTAATGTTACAGAGTTGGAAGAAGCAGTTTAAAGTTTCACTCTGTTTGCTTCCCCAGTCTTTCTGTTTAAGAAGCTTGAATCATCCATGATTGATGGAGGACATTAGTGAGAGAAGTTAACACCATTTTGATTTATTTTGTTTACTTTGAAAATAGTTTTCTCATTTGTCAAATGGATTAATTATGAGAAACAAATTGTGAGACTGAGTGGAGATGAAGGGGAGGGTAAGCCAAGTTCAGGGTCCCCTTCTGGGCTAAGGATGGACATGTGGCTGCAGGCCCCTTCCCTTGCTGTGCTCTCCAGATGGCCTGCTATCCTGAACTGTGGTGTGAATTGCATGGATCCCTGACTCATGGAGAGTGTTTATTGTCAGGAGAGGCAGGGCAGGAAACTAAAGGTATCTTTACTTTTTGGTAATGTAACTTTTTGGTAATGCAACAATTAGAAATATGTCATCTCTGTTTCCTCTGAGCTTGATGAACTTCTCCTTCATAGTATTTAAATATCAAAATCAGATGCTCCTTGACTTAGAATGGGAGTTCCTTCCCTTTTGATGATCCCTATCATAAGTCAAAAATGCATTTAATACATCTAAGGTAACCAAACATCATAACTTAGCCTCACCCACCTGACACATGCACAGAGTACTTACATTAGCCCACAGTTGGACAAAATCATCTAACATAAAGCCTATTTTATAACAAAGTGTTATATATCTCATGTGGCTGCCTGGGAGTAGTGGCTCGCTACCACTTCCCAGCATCTCAAGGTAACATTGAATGTCACCAGCCCCAGAAAAGATCAAAACCTGAGGTACAGTTCCTGCTGATTGTTGCTTTTCCAACATTGTAAAGCTGAGAAATTGTTCAGGTGATGTATTAAAAGTTGGTACCATCTGTATCGTAGTAAAGTATCCAATGTTGTCCCCTCTCGATGATAAGCTCCAAGAAGTCATGGATTTGCTCCTTTCCTTTTTTTTTCAGTCATAAATGCATATAAAGTAGCAATATGATATGCATTTGTTCCTAAACCAGAATTACCCCCACATTGCCCACACCCTAGTCTCTTGATTCTTCTGTATTTCGCCCCTATATGTTTACATTGTGAATTTTCCAGAATTAAATGATTGATTGCATAAGTATTATTTGGATTCTCAGGGGGATGAAGAGTATGCTACATTATCAATTGTCTCAATAGATCCCTCCATATCCTCCCTTCTTCTCTTCTCCCTCCACCTCCCCGCCCCGTTATCAATGGTTACCCGAGATTATGTGTTGTTACACCTTTGCTGGGTCTAATACATCAGTTTGACAACCTTTCACCCAAGCCTGAGTTGTGCTCTAGTCTCCACAAATGAGGGAAAACATTTGACTCTTGAGTCTCTAGGTTTGCTTTTGGATTCATTCATCCAGTGAGGGGTATCTGTGTTGGTTTTATAATTTAGCTATTGTAAATTGAGCTGTTATGAACATAGAGTTTGCTTTGTCACTGTAATGTGCTTATTCTAACTCCTCTGGGAAAGTACCAAGCAGAGGGATAGCTGGATTGTATGGTGGGTCCATCCCTAATTTTTTGAGGAGTCTCCACACTGCTTTCCAGAGCAGCTGGACCAGACTGCAGTTCCACCAACAGGGATTGTTCCTTTCTTGATCATGACTAAATCCTCAGTGCCTAGCTGGCTGTGTGCCTGTTAGTAGCAGATGCTCAGTAAATATTTATTGAAGGAAGGAGAGAATAAATATCATGAAGGTAAAATAGAGTTCCTGATGGGCATCTAATGTAACAGGGAGGGAGGCTGGCATATCCGATGATCTCTGAAGAAATGAAGGATGAACACCTGGGTGAAGAGTTGGAGGGAGGGGAATTCAAGCAAGAGCAGAAATTCAGAATAATGAAGAAAATAACAACAGTATATATTAGTTGTATTAGGTATTTGGGACCTAAGAAGCTGGCACTCAAGTGTCCAGGTGCTTGTTGGACCCATCTTTTTGTTTCTTATGCTTTGGGATGGTTTTTGGCGGGTAATAAATCAGGCTGTATCTTAACCTATGAGTTCCTGAGACAAAAGAGGATTCTGGAATTTGCCTGCTGGAGAGAATGTGCAAACCATAAGTCAGGGGACAGGTGGAAAGTGCCAGAAGGCTGGGGTCTAGGTATTCATTCCAGGGGCTCCCTCTCCAAGGAGCTTAGTGAGCCAGACTGCTGAGGGCAGCTCCTCTGAAATGTCCTGGGTAAGCCTAGGCATGGAAAGCTCCTGTTTCTGTCTCACCTAAAATCCCTCCACTGTAGTTCCAGGGCAGAAATGAGGCAAGGCAGATTTATGGCTGATGCCGCTCTGGAGTTGAATTCTTTGCACGGTCCTGCAGCCCTCCTGGTCTCATGCCCGCTTTCTGGCGGTCTGTACATGCAAGTAGCTGGTTCCCTTCCTGGTGTAGGCCCCCATGGCCAACCTGGCTCCTCCTGGTGCTTGAGGGCTGCTGGCTGTCACCTCCTGTTGCCATCTTCAACACTTGGCTTCACATTCGCTTGTCCTCTGTGCCTTTCCCAATTTGTCATTATTATTTTAGTGATAATAGAGAGGCCACTGGGAATGCAGGCAGCCGGCACCAGCTTTTCCAGTTGATTAAATGCCTAAAGAACTAAGAGAGATGTGGGCTGGCTGGCCCCCTGCTTACCTGTGGTTTGTTACACGTTTTCTTACGTTTGGTTTCCTCTCGTGCCTCTGGGCAGCAAGAATCCATCTTGCTTGCGTCACAGTCACTCTTTCTGATTAGGGAACCTGATTTAACATTTCCCTCAGTGTAAACATTTTGAAAACAGATTTTTGAAGGTATATAATTTCCTGGGCTTGTATCAATCCCTACTTCTGTTTGCCTTTTTTTTCCTCTGAGTAAAGAGTGGACTTTTTTTTTTTTCATTTGTTTTGGTTTAGTTTTGAAAAGATGGGGCTTGGGGGCTAGAAGTGTCGGAGAAACAAAACGAAGATGAAAAACAAAACAAGGTGGAAAAAATAAATAAAGTTAACTCTCTCTTTCTTAAGAAAAAAAGAAAGAAAAAAGAAAAGAAAAGAAATGGGGGTCTCACTATGATGCCCAGCCTGGCCACAATCCCCTGAGCTCAAGTGATCCTCCTGCCTCAGCCTCCTAGGTAGACAGGACTATAGGCACGGTCTGGTGAGGCCAATCTTTGGTTGAGATTTGTCAGTTTTAGTTTGGTTCTCTTGCATGAGAGATAACAAACTGCATTTAAAGTTGCCTCTGGAAAATCACTGCTCTGGCAGGGCGGGATTTACACCCAGCATCTCACATGTCACATGGAGAGGACAGCCACTGTGCAATGTTTCCGCTCTATAAAGGGAGCTGATTTGCTGGGTGCTCTAATATACTACAAGGTGAGCTACGTGTGAGGTCTGCTTCCACGTAAGGTTGATTGTTCTGTAACAGAAATGAGGTTCCCTGAAATGGAGTCACTTTTGTTATGCATATTCTGCCTTTTTTGTTTGTTTGTTTGTTTGGTTGGTAAAACCTTAATTGAAATTTTGTCATGTTTCCCTTAAGCATCTGAGTAATTTGAAGTTTGAGTGTGGTTGCCATAATTCATAATTTTATAGCAATTTAGAAGGAAAACAATTCTGAGGGTGTGCCTTCCTGATCGTATGGAAGGATCCAGATGACAAAGCTGGGAATGTGGTACATTTTAATTGTGGTGTAGGACAGGCAGTTGGTCTCTGGGGAGGTTGAGGCACAGCCAGGCAGATTGCAATAGTAAATGTGAGCAAGAGAGACACCAGGGCGTTCTGTTTCACAACAACAGGAATAAGAATGAGACCATTTAGTAACATTAGCATGCAGATGGCACCAAGAACCTCTAGCCAGCTTTTGATGTCCGAGGATGAGAGAAAAGTCCTCATGGGCAGGACTGAAACTTCTGAAAGAATTGGAGATGAAAGAGAATCACAGAAAGGGGACCCCCACACACTCCAGGCGGAGGAACTCTTGTTTTACACAGACGCAGTTGCACATGGTGGTGCTGTTGGTGGAGGGAGTTCTGAAAGCAAAGGAAGATGTGAGGTTCATGGTGGCTGAGTGGGACCAGCATGTCCTGAGTCACAGGAGTGGCCTGGGAGTAAACAGCTACAAGGAAGGACAGGAGGCATCTGGGTACCAGGAAAGACATGGCAACATGGCTCTCCAGGTCTGGGCTTGGAAGGTAGACTGGAGTGGCTTCAGAGCCACCTGCACAGTGGGAAGCAGATGGCAATGCAGAGGACAGGACCATATAAGCTGCCCCCCTGGATGCAGGGCCAAAGCACACACAAGCAGCATGGAGGAGCTGGGCTAGTCAAGTTGGTGCAGGGCGGTGTGCCAGGGATGCTGAGGGCTTAGATGCTCAGTGTAGACTGTCCATTGTTCATCTTTTGGGATCAGTCCCTGAATGTAGAGATGGAAAAACTGAAGATTTTTCTCTCAAGGAGCTCAGAGCCAGGGAAATGGATACACACAAGGCAAAAATCACAGTTTAAATAAAGACATATTTGCTGCAGGTAATAAGCTGCATAGAGATTTAAGATTTAGGGCTGGAGCAGTGGCTCAGTGGTTTTGGCACTTGCCTTGAAAGCACAGGGACACAGGTTCAAACCCCAACACCACATACACTTTTTTTTTTTTTTTTACCACATACACTTTTTTAAAGAGAGAGGGAGAGAAAAAGAGAGAATCAATTTTACTTAATTTTTCACATGGCCCTCATTGCTCCAAAGACTTCGTTGTGTAAGAGGTGCTTGCGCTTGAACCGGTATACTGGCGCATGCCAGGCAAGCACTGTAATCACTGAGCCTCTGCTCCAGCCCCCCTTTCTCTCTTTAAAAAAAGAAAAAAGATTTAACACACTTGGAAAAAGCCCAGCCCCCATAAAGGAGATCTGGGACCTGTTTGTCCTGATGCTGAGCTCATAAAGCTCAAAAACATCCTTCCTGGACCCCACAATGACAATCACCTTGTCATTCACAACTGATTTATCTCTTCCATGGTTGAACTTGATTTCTAACATGTGCAAAACTTTAATTTGGTGAATTTCTTTATTTTCAGGTTTTGTTTTATTTAGAATGAAAGAGTTCAAATTCTTTTTTCCATCCTTACAGGTGAATCCTAAGCTAGTGACTCCAAACTTTTTTGTGTTTTGTGGACCCATTTAAAATATTACCTGACTATTATAGTTTAGATGAGGGATGTCCCCCAAAAACTCATGAGTGAGACAATGCAAGAAAGTTTAGAAATGAGATGATTGGGTTATGAGAGCCTTAACCTAATCAATGTGTTAATCCACTGATAAGGATTAACTGGTGGGTAACTATAGGCAGGTAGGATATGGCTAGAAGAGGTAGGTCTCTGGGGCCAAGCTTTTTAGGTATATGTTTTGTCCTAGTTGAGCAAAGCTCTCACTTTGCTTCCCGGGACTGTATCCTGAGCTACTTTCCTCTACCCCATACTTACACCCTAATCTTCTGCCTCATTTCAGGCTCCAAGGAACGGAGTCATCCTTCTATGGACCGAGACCTCTGAAATTGTGAGCCCCCAATACACTTTTCCTCCTCTAATTATTCTTGTCAGATCTTTTGATCTCAGCAACGAAAAAGCAGACTAAATAAAATAAAATTGTGCATATGTGTGCATTTGGGGGAGGAAACTGAAACTTTGATAAAAAGTTTGGAGAATATGTAGGCTGTGGAGAGGGACTCTCAAAGGTTTAGTGAGGTAAGCCAAGGGAGAGGGAAGGACACAGGAAATACGGAGGAAAATAATGAGTTTTGTAAAGCTTGTTTTCCTGTTGTGGCAGATGTGAGAAAGGCTTAGAGCAGAAATAGGTCTCAGGACTCACACAGGCAGAGGAAAGGTTGGATGTCCTTCCAACGTGGGAGTGGAGTGGGATGAGGGAAAAGGGGCTAAATGCCAAGAACAGACTGTGATGTGACTGGCCTCCTTTCCTCATGGCCTGTGGGCAATGCTCGGTCTGATGGGTCAGGGGCTTCTAATGCATGGGTGGAGTGTGGGCTCCTTGAACGCTCGGGGTGGGGATGAGCCTTGGCACCTGGAATGACTGGTGCTTCTGCGAGTCTGGATAGGGGTGGACGCTGCACGATCACTTTTGCCTGCATACTCAGAGGCATCTGTGCACCTCCCCAAGAACTCCACTGCAGGCCCAGGACACAAATTAGCATCCAGGTGGCATCTCACCATTAAATGAAGGACAGCAGGCTGCACAAAACACAGTGTGGGCCACACATTAGGTGTTGGGTAAGCCGTTGACTGTGCGCTTTGGGGTGAGAGGAGCACTTAGAAGAGAGGGTACACTCTGGGTAACTATTTTGTTTTCTTTTAAGAAATTAACTGAAAAAGTTACTCAAATCATATGTGGTATTAAAATAATAAGAATATACTGTTGAGAAAATAATCACTGAACATTTTGGAATTTAATGGTCTGGGTGTCTTCTTTTCATGCTGGGGTTTGAACCCAGGGCTTCAAGCATGGTAGGCAAGCACTGAACCATGGAGCCATAAGCCCCACCTTTGTTGTCTGGATTTCGTAGCACTATTTAGAAACGGTTAAAAATCATTAACAATGGAATAATACTGGTCTATTCTTATTTATCGGATAGCATGTTCTAGATGTCTTGTCAGAAATGTTACCTCCTCATGGGATGGTGCACAGTACCCTATTAGGTAAATGTGTTGTAATCCCCTGATGCAGGACAGCTGTCACCAGCATTTCACTTTTGCAAATGGTGCTGCTGCAGTGAGGCTCATTGTAGGTAAGTCGCTGAGGCTGGCCTCAAACTTGTGAGCCTCCTGCCTTAGCCTCCCAGTGGCTGAAATTACAGGTGTGTACCACCGTGCCCAGCTTGGACAACATTTTGACAATCTCTCTTCCCCAGCAGGTGTTGTGAGAATGAGGCTGAAGACCTCAGGGAAAGATGCCTGGGATCTTAACTTCCAGGAAACCATTGCCCACCTGTTCTTGAAGAGATAGCAGCCTTTTTCTCTAACCAGCTCAATAGAGACAAAAACAAAACAGCAGCAAGAAAAACAGCTGGAAATTGGATATTTGCGCACATCAAATTTTCCTTTTGCTTGGTGGTGATGATCTGCTTTATCCGGTATTAAAATCTTTACTAGAGGAAGAGAGGTTTTAATTAGGTGTTGGCAATGGTGTCAAGGTATACAATTAGCCTTTCTGATCTTGAAAATACTGTTACCAGAGGAGGACATGGAGACAGTTAGGCCTAGCCAGTGAGAAAAGACCTCCAATGTACACATGTCAAGGACTTCCTCAGATGCTGATCAACCAAACCAAGGCAGCCACATGCCCTTCCAGCCCAGCCACTCTAGCTCAGCCTTCTAACTGCCTTCTTAGTGCTTCCCAGTCAGCAGAAATTTCATTCTTATTCAGATTAGGTAGAGGTTCTAGCCCCAGAATGTTGCCTGATACAGAGTCATCAATAAATTGTTGAAAGATTGAATAGAATCTCTTTTGTTCCAATGTATTTTTGGCCTTTGTTCACTTTCTTTCTCATGTCATGGCTTGAATTGGGTGTGGCACATGCTGGAAATACAGGAGTGTGCTTGTCCTTTTTCCTTACAGCTGTGTAAATAAATATGACATAGAAGTGTCCAAGATCATGGAAATTTCCCTTTTTTTTCTTGTCAAGTTTTATGAATCTTTGAAAAATTGAGATACTCGCTGGGTAATTATTTCTCCTTATTAAAACTCTGTTTTCCTTCATGTGATCAATATGCAATTCTCCACGATGGTGGGAAGCTATTCCCACCTCCTCCATCCATCTCCACTCCATTTTGGTTTTATCGTCTGATCCCACCACCTAAGACAGAGCTTAACACTCTGCCTCTGGAGTTTGACCTAACAGGATTAAAGGTTTCATGTTAGGGTTCTGTCCTCTAGGTCAGAGGTCTTCTTTTTCCAGTCTTTGTTCAACACCAGCATCTCAGAAAATCTGTGTGGGCATGGGCAGCATGGCAGGGAGGGGGAAGAAGTGAAGCTACAAGTTTGGATTTGGACCCATCTTCAGGACTGCGGTACTTGGGAGGAGGAAAGTCTCCAAGTACTGACCTCTTGTATCTGCAAGGATGTACCTTAAGTGTTGTGAAGTGTGTTATGCTATGAGAGTTTTCATGCTCTGTTGTCATGAACAGGGATCTTTGCAAGGGGGTGAAGGAGAGACCTGAGAAACAGGTAGACTTGTTTTTACCAGGTAACTCAGACTCTCAGAGGAACTGGATTAATCTTGTTGGGTCAAACTCCAGAGGCAGAGTGTTAAGCTCTGTCTTAGGTGGTAGGATCAGAGGATAAAACCAAAGTGGAGTGGAGATGGATGGAGGAGGTGGGAATAGTTTCCCCATCATCACGGAGAATTGCATATTGATCACATGGAGGAAAATAGAGTTTTAATAAGGAGAAATAATTACCCAGTGAGTATCTGAATTTTCCAAAGATTCAAGACAGCCTGAGACCAGAACACAAAACAGCTGGCAAAAATTTTAATGAAGGGAAAGGCAGCCACTGTGCCCTGAAAAGAGGGAACTCTTTAATCAAGCCCTGTTGCCTTGTTTTTCAGTGGAAGTGAAACGATTTGGCCACTGCAGTGGAAAGTGGCTTCAGAAACCCAGCCGTGCATGAAAAGACTGGTGCCACTAAGAAGGGAGACAGAAGCCTGGGATTGTTTCTGGAACAGATGCTGCCCAAACCAACGGATGCAATGTGACAAAGCTAGCAGGTGGATCAGTGGACTGGAAGAGGTGGGGGTATGTGCTGCAAGAGGCAGACATAGGTCCCTGTGGTGGAGGGTCAACCCCAGCAGAGCCCTCCAGGGGCTGCAAACTCCTTCTACCTAACTTACTGTTCTGAGTGTAGGACCAGCAGCCAGCACTGAAGGTGCATAATAAAGAGGCTTTTCTGCCCAGAAGGTTGTAGAAGGTTCTTTGAGCACTGGGCTGTGCTGGTAACTTCCATTCTTGGCACAGGAATGCAAGTGATTTGTTAAGACAGTGGGGATTATCCCAATCTTGTTTTTCATTTGTCTTTCTTCCCCTTCTGGAATTATAACAGAGATGCAGCTCAATTAAGGTACAGCAACAGGAGTCAGAGATGGTGTGATGTAGCCCTGGAGGGATTTCCCATAGAGGGAGAAGTGGGAGGCTGACTCTATCTGGATCTTTCCCTGGTCCCGAAATGCTACCAAAGCTTGTCCATTTCATGCAGGATCCTCCCAGTTCTGAAGATCCCTCAGTCCATCCCTTCTTCCTAAGTGCCTTCATTCATTCAGTATTTTACTAGAAGGGAATTTTCACGTACTCACTGTTCATCTTTCTACACCCGAAGCATTGAAGGAGAGCTATTTCTAAATGGGGGTTCTGTGCCCAGCACTGGAACCACCCTTTGAATGAAGCCTTAACCCACAGTCCAAATTTGTTTCTTTCCTCACAAATCTAAGATTTTTAGATGAGTACATTTTTATTTAAAACATCTACCTTTTTTCAGAGAGCTTGTTAAAGATGTCATTAAAGAAATAATTATTGAAATTTACTTATTTATGGAATAAGAATCCTTTTCCTGGCCCTGAATGCAAGATTTGGATGCCAAAATGAATGCATTTTAGAGGTCACCAAGATCCTTGAAGACTGTTCACTTGGCACCTGTGTTGCTGCGGTCAGAAACGTCCAGGGTTAGGGTTGTTATTACATCATCCCATACACACGTAACTACCCCAATGTTGTTACTACATCGTTTTATCTCAGGAAGAATGATGGACTATCTGCAGAAAACACCAGGATCAAGGAAAAGTCAACGTGGCCCAATCTTAAACCCTCGCAGGGCCTTCCTGGTGGTGGGGGCACCTCCCCTGACCACACCTCTGACTCCAGAAACATCCCATTATGACCCCTCTCGATCTCCACCTGAAAGATGCACGGTTTTGACCCTCTCTGTGCTCACCTCTGTACTGAAATGCTGTGATGACTGAAAGGAGTGGCTGTGACTCAGGAACCAGTCTATCACAGGGGACAGCAGGTGTACAAGCAGGTAACAGCAAAAGTAAAAAGTCAACCCCTCAAGTTGGAGAAGTAAGTACTGAGCCCCTGAGCATCCTTGGAGCAACCCTCAATCCAAATCAGGTAAAGCACCTCCTGTGAGAGGGTGATCTCTGTTTGCCATCTTGCTTTTCCTCTTTCTTCTGGAAGTAACATGCACTGTGGTATTGGTGGGGGAAGGGAGAGCGAGACTTGTTACATTCATTCTGACAGCGATGCAATATAAACACCCATCTCATCTGAGACACAGTTTTATTTTATATGAAAGAAAAGCTCTTTCTCTTTATAAAAAGCAATTACACATAAATAGTTCATGTCATCTGCTCTTGAAATTTTAGCAGCAGGATTTAATGCTGCTGTTACCATGGTAACAGTCAAAGATGGTGATTTTGAATTTTAGTGTATTATTCTGCAGTGGGAAAGTTCATTTCTCTGTGAGTGTGTTGTGTGAAGGATCATGCTGCATGTAGGGGACAGTTTCTCTTTTTACAGACCATAGTGTCAGAAAAGTCAGGAGGTGAGACTGCCGCCTTTGTTCAGGTGAATGCGTTGCAAAAATCAGGCCCTGTACAGGTATTTCCCATCTCCTGGTCATATCCTTTCTTCCCTGCAGTTATTAAAGAATAATTGAAATGCACATAGACAAGTGACAACTGATTTGTTTCGCTCATAGCAAGACAGTAAATTTTCTGTGGTCTGCTGAGACTATGAGGAACCACTAAAAGCCTTAGAAATCGGCATGTTTAGGTACTTTTAGAAGTGGAGGTAAAGGTAAAACTTGAAAAAAGCAGAAAATATACCTTCTCAGAGAGGATTAACTAGAGGATCTCTGGCCTGGGAGACCCTAGACAGCATAGCTGGCAGGGGACTGTACTGAAAATGGGGTTACGTCAACATTTCTGTAGTGAGCATCTTCCAGTTTTCTCCCACTCAGCTTTTAAGATGCTGAACTGTCAGGCTTGTACACTATGGGCAGTAGTTTGGAGAAATCATATTTAGATCTCTTTCTTTTTCAGTTGCCTCAGAGATACTGATAATGAGGGTTCTTTAATGGAATGCTCTGTGCTTGCCCTCCACTAAAGACCATGGTTGATTCATCTCACTGTGAATTTCACTTCCAGTTAGTGTTAGCATCCTGACCCTAAACAGAGCAAACAGGTCAGGAGCACCAGAGAGAGAGCAGAGGAAAGCCTCTTCCTCAAATATGGAAGGTTCATATAACCAGAAGTGTCCTCTGATTGTCTTTTGTATTATACAGCAAATATTTTTGTATCTGTCTTCCAACATTTCTGTAGGAATTCCTGTTTCTCCCAATTTAAAAATTTCAAATATCCTTTCTTATTCTCCAAATATTCCTTTCTATAACTTCTTTTATTTTTTGTTTTTGAAATTTTATTACATTGGGGACAAAGGGAAGATCCCAGAAGCTTCTAGGAAGAAAAAGAAGTATATCATATACAAAAGATGAGGAAACAGAATGGCTTTGAACTTTTCAACAGCAATGCTGGTAGATGGAACCCAGTCATGGATCAATGTCTTTGAAAACTGAAGGATAATGCTTCCCAGCCCAGAATTCTAGCTCCAGCCAAGCTCTTAAGCAAGTGCTTAAGGGCTGTTATTACCTTTTGACTCTCATGTCCTCTTTGTCACAAACTTCTTGAGAGATGTGCTCCACCAAAACCAACGTGTAAATCAAGGGTGAGAGAGGAAAATAGGATATAGAAAGCAGCATCTAACTTAGAGAATGCTGGGAGTTCTGGAAACCTCTGTATACAGCTGTAGGGGCAAATGGTCCAAACTGGAGAAAGTCGGACGACTCTTGGGGAAGATCCATGCTGGAAAGAAAGCAGATAGGAAAGTATGAGAGGGCAGGGGAGATGCGAAGAGGAGCGTTCCAACTCTGGAAGATAAAATACATAAAACTAAATGCACACATATTGCTGCTTTTGGAAATTTCATAGGTACAGAAGTAATACCAAATGAATCAGAAAAACAGAATTGGGGTGGATTGGGTAGAGAGAGGTAGAAGTCTGATATTTTTACAGTAAGTTGATAACCAATGATGAGTAGTCATGTATGTATATCTTTGTGATCACAGCCAGTGTTGCTATCATGCCTGTACTCCTCAGCAGATGCCCGTCTGCTGGTTGAGCACTGCCTGTGAGTGAGTAGCTCTCTGGCTGCACGATCTATGCACAGAGCCACTCTTTGCTGTAACTGCTGCTGACAGGCACCCCTGTTTTCTTGCCCACTGCATCTCATCTCCAAAGCAGATTCTTCCTTGTTGAATTAAACATGGTTTCTGCTGTCTCATTCTGATATTGAACATGGTTTTGAACATTTCATGGGTCTGGAGATGTGTGGCTCTTGACAGGAGCAGTTAGGAATGCTGATGGAGTGTGGGAAGGAGAAAGGGGATGTGCACGGCAGGGGAGAGGTGCTGAGCAGGTGGCACTTGTGGGGAGCTGATCCTAGCTGGGCATTTTGTGTTGCAGCTTTGACATCCAAGAATCTGGCCCAAACATATCCAGGTGGAGATATGGAGCTGCTTTTCCTGGCCTGCTTAATGCCTTCTCTCTCTTTTCTTTACTTTTTTTTTTTTTGGTTGTTGTTGTTTTGTTTTGTTTTGTTTTGGTGCCAGAGATTGAACCCAGGGGTGTTTAACTACTGAGCCACATCCCCAGTCCTTTTTATATTTTATTTTTGAGAGGAGGTCTTGCTAAGTTGCTGAGGCTGGCCTTGAACTTGCAATCCTCCTGCCTCAGCCTCCCAAACCGCTGGGATTATAGGCACGTGCCACTACATGGCTCAGCTTGATGCCTTTTTTTTTTTTTTTTAAGAGAGAAGGACAGTGAGACAGAGAGAGAGGGAGAGAGAGAGAGAGAGAATATTAATTTTTATTTAGTTTTTCATATGGCCTTCACTGCTCTGACACTTTGTTGTGTACATGGGTGCTGGGGGCTCGAACCCCTGTACTTGCACAAGCCGGGCAAGCACCGTAACTGCCGAACCACCGCTCCAGCCCCAGCTTGATGGCTTTTTGAATTTTGTTGGTGCCAGAGGCTGTGAGAGAGCCTGATACCCATTTCTCTGAAGCTTTCAAGTGAATTTTGGGGGCTTTGGCTTCAGCTTCTGTGTCAATGAGGAAAGAGATGCTCTGTAGACACCTATCTCCCTGATAGGAACTTGACTGGACCCTAATACCACCCCTCCAGGAAACGTGAAGCTTCCTCCATTGAAGAGATGCCTTACTTCTTTTTGCTCCACACCTCCTTATGTGGAGCATATGTGTCTTTTGGACTTGCGTGCCTTTTGCGGATCATGCTATGATTCCCAAACCACCCCATACTCAGTGACTTAGAACTACAGCCATGAATCTAGCTCATGAGTCCGAGGATCAGCTTATCTTGTCTCAGCTGAGCTCACTGAGGTGTTCCTGTCCCTGGGATTGAATGGAAGTTTTCTGG
>PVKS010045721.1:0-13651 GCA_004027875.1 Aplodontia rufa
TGGACTTAATAGACATATATAGAATGTTCCATCCCAAGTTAGCAGAATACACCTTCTTCTCTGAAGCACATGGATCCTTTTCCAAAATAGACCATATTCTGGTTCATAAAGATAATCTCAGCAAATATAAAAAAAGTAGACATCATCCCGTGTGTCCTTTCAGACCACAATGCTATGACCCTAGTGATCAACAGCAATAATCATAACAGAAAGCACAAATACTCATGGAGATTGAATAATACCCTTTTAAATGAAGAATGTATCCAAGAAGACATGAGAGAAGTAATCTAAAAATTCTTGGAAGAGAATGAAAATGAAGACACAACATTATCGAAACCTCTGGGACAGCATGAAAGTTTTCCTAAGGGGAAATTTTATAGCACCGAGCGCCCATATTAAAATGAAGAGAGATCCCAAATAAATAAGCTTACTCTTCATCTCAAAGCCCTTCAAAAGGAAGAACAATTTAACCTTAAAGCCAG
The DNA here is from genome assembly GCA_004027875.1 of Aplodontia rufa. Taxonomy (NCBI): domain Eukaryota; kingdom Metazoa; phylum Chordata; class Mammalia; order Rodentia; family Aplodontiidae; genus Aplodontia; species Aplodontia rufa. The sequence goes on from PVKS010045721.1 coordinate 483, forward strand.
CAGAAGACAGGAAATAATCAAGATCAGAGCTGAAATAAATGAAATTGAGAACAACAATAACAAAAAAAAAAAAGCCAATAAAAAGAATTGAAGAAACAAAGAGCTGGTAGTTTGAAAAAATAAACAAGATAGACAGACCACTAGAGAATCTAACCAAAAGAAGGAGAGAAATGAAACAAATCAATAAACTCTCCAATGAAAAGGGAGTGATCACCACCGACCCCATGGAAATCCAACAAATTATAAGAACTTATTTTGAAAACCTATACTCCTCCAAAATGATAATTTGGAGGAAATGGTTAAATTTCTTGACACATACAACATCCCTAAATTGACTCAGGATGATATTGAATTCCTAAATAGCCCAATCACAGGCACTGAAACCCGTATCGCAATGAAAAGATACCAAAGAATAAAAGCCCAGGACCGGACGGCTTCTCCGCTGACTTTTACCACACTTTTGAGGGGGAACTAACACCTCTCCTCATTAAGTTATTTCAAGAAATTGAAAAGGTGGGAATGCGCCCATGCACTTTTTATGAAGCAACCATAACTCTGATACCAAAACCCGACAAAGATACATCAAACAAAGAAAACTACAGACCAATATCCCTGATGAACTTGGATGCAAAAATCCTTAATAAAGTACTAGGAAACCATATTCAAAAACTTATAAAGAAGATAATCCTTCATGATCAAGTGGGCTTCATCCCAGGAATGCAGGGCTGGTTCAACATATGCAAAACAATCAACATAATTCACCACTTAAATAGAATCAAGGACAAAAACCATATGATCATCTCATTGGATGCAGAAAAGGCCTTTGATAAAATCCAGCATCCTTTTATGTTCAAAACTCTAGAGAAGATATGGTTCAAAGGATAATTTCTGAACTATGTAAAGGCTATCTATGCTAAACCCTCAGCTAGCATAATACTAAATGGAGAAAAGCTGAAAGCATTTCCACTAAAATCGGGAAAAAAGACAAGGCTGTCCACTCTCACCACTTTTATACAATATTGTTCTTGAGACCCTAGCTGGAGCAATTAGGCAAGAGAAAGAAATCAAAGGGAGAAAAATAGGAAGAGAGGAAGTCAAACTCTCTCTTTTTGCTGATGACATGATCCTGTATCTGGAAGATCCAAAAAACTCCATCAGTAAATTGCTTGAACTTATAAATAGATTTAGCAAAGTGGCAGGATACAAGATCAACACACATAAATAGCTTTCCTATACGCTAATGATAATAGGACTGATGAAGAAATCAGGAAATCAGTCCCATTCAAAATAGCTCCAAAAAAATAAAATACTTGGGAATTAACCTTACAAGGGAAATCAAAGATCTCTTCAATGAAAACTATCAGTCATTGAAGAATGAAATCCAAGATGACCTAAGAAGATGGAAAGATGTCCCATGCTCTTGGTTAGGCAGAATTAATATAATTAAAATGGCCATTCTACCGAAAGTGTTATATAGATTTAATGCTATCCCTATAAAGATACCTATGTCATTCTTTACAGACTTAGAAAAAGCAATTCTCAAATTCATTTGGAAAAATAAGAAACCTAGAATTGCCAAAACACTACTAAGCAAGAAAGAGGAAACAGGCAGTTTTGCCATACCTGATTTAAAACTATACTATAGAGCTGTAGTAACAAAGACAGCATGGTACTGGTATCAAGGTAGGAAAGAAGACCAATGGAATAGAATAGAAGACCCTGAAACAAACCCTTAAATCTTCAAACATCTGATTTTGACAAAGGGGGACAAAATATTACATGGAGGAGAGACAGCCTCTTCAACAAATGGTGCTGGACAAACTGGACACCCACTTGCAAAAAGTTGAAATTAGACCCATATCTTTCTCCTTGCACAAGAATCAAATCAAAATGGATCAAGGAGCTAGGAATTAAACCAGCTACCTTGCAATTGATAGAAGACAAATTAGGTCCAACACTTCAGCATTTGGGAGTAGGCAGACTTTCTCAACATGTCTCCTAAAGTGAAGGAAGTAAAGTCAAAAATCAGTGAATGGGATGCCATTAAGCTAAAAAAGCTTTTGCACTGCCAAGTAAACAATCAAAAGAGTCAAGAGGTTTCCTACAGAAATGGAGAGAATCATGGGCTATGATTTCTCTGACAGGGGCCTCATATCCAGAATCTATAAAATCCTCAAAAACCTCAACTACAAAAACATAAACAACCCAATTAGTAAATGGGCCAAAGAGCTTAATAGAATCTTCTCACCAGAGGACATTGATCAAGCCAATGAATACATGAGAAAGTGCTCTAAATCACTAGTAATCAGAGAATGCAAATGAAAACTACATTAAGATTTCACCTTACACCAGTCAGAATGGCAAAAATGAAGAAAATAAACAATAATAGACGCTGGAGGGGCTGTGGAGAGATAGGCACACTAACACACTGCTCGTGGAGCTGCAGACTGGTACAGCCCCTCTGGAAAGCAGTGTGGAGAATCCTCAAAAACCTAGGGATGAGTCCACCATATGACCCTGCTATTCCACTCCTGGGTATCTTTCCAGGAGACTTAGAATCACCACATTATAGTGACACAGCAATATCTATGTTCATAGCAGCACAATTTACTATTGCTAGGCTATGGAAACAACCCAGATGTCCCTCACTGGATGAATGGATCCAAAAACTGTGGTACATTTATACCATGGAATATTACACAGCAATTAGAAACAATGATATTGCAGCCTTTGAAGGTAAATGGATGGCTATGGAAGAAATTATGCTGAGTAATATCAGCTTAACCCAGAGAACCAAGAGTCGAATGTCTCCACTCATCTGTGAAGCCTGGAACTAGACCCTGGCCATTGAGAAAGGCGGTCTATTATCATGTGTTAAATCTAGTAAAGTTGTATTGTTATACAACCTAATACTTTTTTAGAGATATTGTGGGAAGTGTAAGGGAGGGATAAATATGGGGAATTGGCGGGGGGCAATCTTGGGGGTAAATCTAATCTCCAAAATCTATACACATTATATATTATTTTGTTAAAAACTTTTATGGTTGTTCAAAAAATAAATCTCTCAATTAAAAAAAAAGTCTGTTAGAATGTGGCTGAGAATCCAACTTTTTACCATTGTGCTTTAAATTTTGACTGTCTTTTCAACCATTTTCAAGTAGGCAAGCTTAAGAGAATGTCTGTTCTCCTCTTTCTCTCTGGTGCCCCTCCCCCTCACTTCCACTCTGGTGTCACTCTGGTGCCCCTCCCACTCACTTCCACTTTCTCTTCCACTGTTTAGAGATCAAGGGTTAGGACACTAGGAATTTGTTTTCCAATCTGGTGTCTTATCTTCCACTCTCTCCAGGTCACATTTATTTTGTCATCCACCTCTCAGTTCTGCTTTTGTTCACTGCTTCCTTTTGATGTCATGAGGAGTTCAGGATTCATTGGCTAGCTTGCTTCCATGATATTTTTGGAGCTTTTGGGGAGAAAACACTAATTTCTAATAAGATTGCAGGTCTATACATTGAGGAAAGGATAGATTATAATGTGGTATGAAGAAAACTGCATATCCATATGCAAAAAGAAATGATATTGTGTCTTTTCCTACCATATTAAAAATAAACTCAGAATGAATTGAAGACAACATAGGACTTGAAACTAAAAAATTCTTCTAAAACAGAAGAAAAGCATTTGTTATTATATTCATCTTCAGCAATGATATTTTGGATTTGACAATAAAAGCTCATTTAGTATCTTGTTTCTTTTGCTGTGCAGAAACTTTTTGGCTTGATATAATCTCATTTCATTATTTGGTACCTACTCCTGAAATTGTCACTGCTCTCACCAGATGTGGCTTGTGAACCCAAATTCACAAGGAACTTGAATAAAGTGGCCTTATCCCTGACAATACAAACCTAACAAAATCACTATTTTTATCTCAATTCTCAATGTCACATTGGTAGAGATTGCCCAATATTTTAGCAGACTTAATAATGATTACTATCAAGTGGATTCAACAAACCTTTACTGAGTGACTACCACACATATCAGGCACTGTTCTGGGAGTTTTGGACCCAGATTTTAATGAGACTTACCATTCAGCTTTCTAGGCATACAGTTTGAAATGAGACTTTGAATTTCCAAAAGGGAATTATATTTGTCAGTATTAAATAATTTTTGGTACTTTCATTTTCATGTCCTGGGGATACATTAAGGCTATTTGGCTAAAAAAAATTAAAGATTTAAATTCTTTCTGTGGCTTATTACATAGAACTTGGCCATAATAGGATGCCTGTGTGGGAGCCATTGGAGACTTACATACTCTTTTTTGTTTTATTTGAGAGAGAGAGAATAAATGTTATTTAATTTTTTTCATCTGGTTTTTGTTTTTCCATCTCTCAGTTGTGCATGTGATATTGGAGTTTGAGCCCAGGTCCTCACATATGCCAGGCAAGCACTCCCACCACTGAGCCACTGCTCCAGCCCAAGAGACTTATATTGTCCTGATGGGCCACCACCTCTTCTACGTGGAATCTCCCATTCAGCATGTGTCATTGTTGCTCTTGGGATTCAAAGCTTCCCAATGATATTAAGATATTTTCCACTGTAAGTAGGTGAAAAATCCCTTGAATTTGACATTAACTGATAGCAGAAGGACCCAACATATTTTTGTGCACGTCTGCATAACTTTGAGTTCATGGTAATTCCATAAAACTTCAGCAAAAGAAATCTAAGTTACAGAAGTTTATTTGAATAATATTCCATTATTCTTTTCCTGAGGGTTTGTTATCTAACCCCTAAACTGTTATCCAGGTCAGCTTCATTGAGTTCTTGTTGAATTCAATTTTACCAACTTGACTTGTGGTTGAGCAGCATGGTATCAATATACATTAGAGAAAACAATATTACAAAACTCAAGGCTATGTTGCTATAATGACATTAAAATACTTCTAGGAAGACCTAGGAGAAACATTTTTACTGGTGTTATTACTAAGAATACTTTGAATAGATAAAAAAAATTTGTCATATATAACCAATGGAATGTTTTTTGGCCATAAAAAAATGATAACCTGTCATCTGAAGTAATGTGTATTGAACTGGAGGATATCATGCTAAATAAAGTATGCCAGGCACAGAAAGACAAACATTGTATGTTCTCACTAATTTGCAGAAGTGAAAAATTCTATCTCATAGAAGAAGAGAGTAGAATAGTGGTTGTTAGAGATTTAAAAACATAGGGAAGAAAATGAATGGAGAGAGATTAGATAACAGATACCACCGTACAATCAGATAAGGAGGACTTTTTCTGGTATTCTCTAGCACAATTGGTAACTATAATCTACAACAATTTATTATACATTTCAAAATAACTAAAAGAGTCCAAAGGTTGACATAGAAATGAAAATGTTTGGGGATGTGGAAATGAAAATTACCCTGATTTGATCATTACCCGTGGTGTACTTACAACAAATTATAACACTGTGCTCCAAAAATAGGTACAGATATTGTGTCAAATTGTAAAGAAAATTTCATGAAAACTGTAATTTGTGAAACTAATATTGTTTTCTTCCACATTGCACTCTTGAAATTCACAAGCTAATTTATATCCCATGTCTGCAAAAGTACAGTACCATGTAGGATTCTTTTTGGGAGTTGTCTACATTTACAAATTCCCATCAATTTTAACTCTGATTCCTAGGTGACCAATTTCCCTTACCAACTTTGTAAAAATTTTATTTCATGCATGATTAAAACCATTTGGTGCCTATGATATAAGTGACATTGAGGATATTAACAAAGAAAACTGATTTGTTCACCCTCCATCTGAAGATGAAGCTGGATCCAGTTTTTTGATTAACATTTTTTCCCTAGCTCTTAATTCAGAAAACTATTGCTTAATTCCAGGATTTATTACAAAAGGTGTTTTGAAAACACACATACATACATACATATGTGTGCACACACAAATATACTAAAATAACCCCTTTTCTGAGTCTGTGCTTTGGTTACCTCCAGCATGCCAACCCCACAATAGAGGAAAGGGACCAAAAGGTGGGAGATGGGAGGAAAGGTAAGTGCTCTAGAGTGATATTGGTCAAATTGTATTGTTATATTGTGTGTATGTATGGAAGTGTAACAACAAATCACATAATTATATACAGCTGTTTTGAACCAATAAAAGTGTGGGGAAAGAAGTTCTCTAAAAATTTTTAAATTGGTTGCTTATTGGTTTTTTATTTATTTTTATTAGTTAAAAATAGTCTTACATTTAGGAGGGAGTCATTGTCATACAATCAAGAACAAACATATGACAAAGCAAGCCAAGGCTGATGCCATTCCATGGTTTCCCCCTTGGGTTCCCAATGGTTCCATTTTTTACCTTATTTAACCCCTGTGTTAATTGGATTTCTCATGGAAGTGAAAGGTTCCCCACTGGGTTGATTCCCCAATACTCACACTCCCTTCATCCTCCTTTATATCCTTCCAGTCCCCTCACCCCTTCCCTGGCACCCTCCCTTTGTCCTCCAGCATCATAGGCAAGGTTCACTCTGCTCATGTAAAATTTCATACATGTTGAGGTTATTATTAGTTTGGCCATCTGTCATACTGTTTCCAATTGTATTCTAGCTTCCACAAATGAGAGAAAACATTCAGCCCTTGAGTCTCTGAGTTTGGGATATTTCACTTAGCATAATTTTTCCATCTCCAGCCATTTGGCTGCAAATGCCATTATATCATTTTCTCTAGGCTGAGTAGAATCCCATTGTATATAGGTACCACAGTTTGTGAATCCACTCATCAAGTGAGGGGCATCTGGGTTGGTTCCATTGTTTAGCTATAGTAAATTGAGCAGCTATAAACATTGATAAAGCTGTATCTCTATAATATGCTGATTCTAGCTCTTTGGGGAAAATACCCAGCAATGGGATAGCAGGGTCATAAGGTAGTTCCAGCCCCCATTTTTTAAAAATTTTTATTCGATAAACATGGTCTTACAATTAGGAGGGATTCATCATCAAACAATCAAGAATAAAAGTGCAATGACAGAACAAGCCAAGACTCATGCCAGACCATGGTTCCCCACCTTAGTTTCCCCATAGTTCCATGTTTCCCCCTACTTAAGCCCCAAGTTAATTGGCCTTCTCCTGGAGGTTGGAGATTCCCCTCTGATTAGATTCCCCCATACCACCTCCCTCTGGTCTTCTTGATGTCCTGCCTATTCCCTTCCCCCCTCCCTGGCCCCTACCTACATCCCCCAAGAACCTAGGCAAGCTTCCCCATGATCATGTAAAAATTCATACATGTTGAGATAGTTGTTAGTTTAGCCATCTATCATACTGTTTCTGCTTGTATTCTAAGCTTCCACAAATGAGAGAAAACATTTGGCCCTTGAGTCTCTGAGCTTGGGATACTTCACTTAGCATAATTTTTTCCATCTCCATCCATTTGGCTGCAAATGCCATAATATTGTTTTCTCTAATAGCCTAGTAGTATTTCATTGTATATATGTACCAAAGTTTTTGAATCCACTCGTCAAGTGAGGGGCATTTGGTTTGGTTCCATAATTTAGTTACAGTAAATTGAACCAGCCCCAATTTTTTGAGGAGTCTCCACACTGCTTTCCAGAGCGGCTGTACCAGTTTGCAGTCCCACCAGCAATGTGCCAGTGTTTCTTTTTTCCCACAACCTGTCCAGCAACTATCGTCATTTGTATTCTTCATTTTTGCCACTCTGACAAGAGTGAGGTGGAATGTCAGTGAAGTTTTAATTTGCATTTCTCTGATTGCTAGTGATGTAGAGCATTTTCTCATATATTTAAGGGCTTTGGGGACTTCCTCCATTGAGAAGTTTCTATTTAGATCTATAGCCCATTTTATTGATTGGATTATTTGTGGCTTTGGTGTTTGATTTTTTCAGTTCTTTGTATATTCTGGACATTAGCCCTCTGTCTGAGGTGTAGCAGAAAAAGAGTTTGTCCCATTCTGTAGGTTCTCTCTTGACACTCTTGACTAAATCTTTAGATGTGCAAAAACTTCTTAGTTTAATTGCATCTCATTCATTTATTCTTGACTTTAGTGCTTGCACCATGGGTGTCTTGTTAAGGGTGGCAGAGCCAACCCCTATGTGTTGATCCTACTTTTTCTTCAATCAATTGTAAAGTTGCTGGTTCAATATCCAGATCTTTGAACCATTTTGATTTGAATTTTATGCAGGGTGACAGGTAGGGATCCAATTTCAATTGTCTACATATGGCTGCCCAGTTTGTCCAACACCATTTGTTGAACAGGCTATATTTCTTCCACACTATGTTTTTGCCCCCTTTATCAAATATCAGATGGTTAAAGATATGGGGGGTTCATCTTAGAATCTTCTGTTCTGTTCCATTGATCATCAATTCTATTTTGATACCAATACCATGCTGTTTTTGTTACTATAGCCCTACAGTATAATTTCAGGTCTGGAATTGTGATGCCTCCTGCTTCCTCTTTCTTGCTGAGTATTGTTTGGCCCTTCTGGGTCTTCTCTTATTCCATATGAATTTGAGAATTGCTTTTTCTATATCTGTGAAGAATGTCTTAACCCCAGCACTCACATACACAACTAAGTGTCAAAGCAACGTAGTCCACGTGAAAAAAAATGGATTCTCTCTCTCTCTCTCTCTCTCTCTCTCTCACACACACACACACACACACACTGTCCTCCCTTTAAAAATAAAAAATAAAATAAATTGTCAAAAAAAAGAATGTCTTTGGTATCTTGATAGGAATTGCATTGAATCTGTATAGGGCTTTGGGTAGAATGGCCATTTTAATTATATTGATTCTGCCTAACCAAGAACATGGAATGTTTTTCCATCTACTCAAATCATCTGCAATTTCTTTTTTTAATGTTTAAAAATTTTCATTGTAGAGGTCCTTAATATCCTTTGTTAGATTGATGCCCAAGTAATTTTTTTTAGGAGATTGTGAATGGGACAGAGTTTCTGATTTCTTCTTCAAAGGACTTGTTATTGGAGTATAGGAAAGCTAATGATCTATGAGTGTTGATCTTATAGCCAGTCACTTGCTGAAATCATTTATAAGCTCTAAAAGTCTTCTGGTTGTGCTTATTGAATCTTCTAGGTATAGGATCATGTTGTCAGCAAATAGAGACAGCTATTCCTCTTTTCCTATTTGAATTCCTTTGATTTCCTTCAAAAATTTTTTTTTAAATTCTTGGATTTTTCTATGCCTTTCATTCTCCTTATTGTGTCCTTCAAGGCACAACATGCTTTAATTTTGATGAAGACCAATTTATTATTTATTTTATTACCTGAATTTTGGGTATCATACCCAAAAATCAATGACAAATCCAACAGCACAAACTTTCCCTTAAGTGTTCTTCTAAGGGTTTTGTAATTTTGACTCTGATGTTTATGTTTTTGATCCATTTTGGGCTAATATTGACAAGCTTGTGAAATAAGGATCCATCTATATTCTTTTTCATGTGGATATGCAGTTTTCCCAGCACATTTTTTTGAGAAGATATTTTTCTCCTATCTAAGGGTCTTAAAAACTCAAGGGTTTATTTCTTAGCTCATCCTATTACATTGATCCATATTTCTTGTCTTCATGTTGGGAACATAAAGTTTTGAGGGATTTATTTACTTATAAAGGCCTCAGCACATCCTGTGGCAACACTGTTGAGGATCCTCCAGTGTAGTGATGTCAACCGACCTGACTTATTTGTTCTCTCAAGTTATTTAACCCATTTGCCTATCTGCACAAAGTAATCCAGTTTTGTACTACTTTTCTTTCATAGATTTTATTTTCTATTTTCCTTAAACTGCCTTTATTTCCATTTCTTCATTTCTCTAATTTCTCTCTTCAGTGTCCATTACTGTATAGTATCCATGTTTGTTCTTCCTAGTGTCACGTTCAATTTTGCCTTCATTTCTGTGATTATTTAATCATTTTCTTTTTCCCTGTGTTTCCAGATTTTTGTTCAGTCACAGGTCAGATTTTCTTTTCTTACCTTATGCTCTCTTAGCTTTTGGATCTCTTCTTGGTTGTTAGAGACAATTGATTCATTATGTTTTTAAAAATTGTCACTTTGAGGCTGGAGATATAGTTCAGTAGAAAAGCACTTGCCTAACATGTGTAAGAACTTGGGTTCAATCCCCAGCACCACAAAATACAAAATCAAAAACAAAATTATCACTTTGTCCTAATTAATACTTGTCCTAATATTCCTCCACTCCTTGGCAACATTATTTATTTATGGTACGGTTTATCTATCTATAACTTACATTTCCTGATTTGGGGAATATTCTTTCCTTCTGTTATTCTTGTGTAGATTCTCTGCTGGTTCTTTTTTATTACCATGTCATTGAAGGCAGTACATTTTTCTTTAGCAGCTACTTGTGTGAAGTTTCCTTGAAGGACATCCAGGACTTCTTCACATGATCCCTGGATATTCTTTTTCTTTTGATCTAAAGTTTTCTGGGCATTTATTTACCTTTTACTCTTTCCTAACCAAAGATATACTTCTGGAGCTCACTGAATATAAAGATGCAGGGAAAAATGCTCTTTAGAAATATGTGTCTATATTTTTCCAAATGACCCATTCCATTCCTTGGCTTTCCAAAACCAAATTTTGCCATCTCTCTGCATATATGGTTACTTTCACTGAAATAAGAGATTTAGATTTTAGACCAAAGGGCATTTTTCTCACCTTTGAGATTTATCATTTGCTACCTCTTTCTGAGTCTGTAGCTATAGAATACTGTTTCCAAAGATCTTTAGTGCAGTTCTTCTCAACATTCTATGGTTTTAATTGAGCTTTGGTTTCTCTGAAAATGTGCGTTCTATTTCTTTTTGTTTTTTTAAAGATACGGAAATGTTTGTTTTCTACATTTTTATTGGTGCATTATAATGATACATATTAGTGGAATTGTTATTACGTGTTCATACATGCCCACAACACAATTTGGTCAATTTCACCCCCACCAACACCTCCCATTTTCCTTCTCTCCTCTCTCTCTATGGATTCCCTTCCTCTACTCTGCTAGTCTCCCTTCTATTTTAATGAGATTCCTCCCCACTCTACCCCCCATCCTTCTCTTTCTCTCTCTCTCTCTCTCTTTCTCTCTCACTTGCACATATTAGGAAAAAATACAACCTTTACTTTCTGAGTTTTGGGCTTTTAATTTCTTTTCTCCAATGCTCCTTATGGGCTTCAAATGGTTTATGCTATAGAAAGGAGAGATTACATATTTTAAAATTTCTTTTTCAGCTTGGTGAATTGAATTGTCAGTGGCCATTTGTATTTCGTCTTAATGTCTTTATCAAATTCCTTCCTACTCTAGTGATAGGACAGAATTGAGGATTTATATTGTGATCAGGAAATAAATATTGACAGAATTATTTGTCTAATGTGTATATATTTGAACTAAGGTAGCACATGATTTTTAGTTTTGTTTTTATTAGAACCATTTATAAACATCTTCAAAAAGAAATAATAAAGGATCAAAACTTCTTCATATACAATTATCTTTATAGAAAGTATTTGTGTCATACTTTAATAGTTTAAAATATTAACCTATTAAACTACACTTAATTCAATCTGGTTTCCCAGTGATCATTACCAGTAAACACTTTCACAAAGCCCTTATGTGAATATGATGCAAATATGTGCACATTTATAATATATGAAAAATGTATGTATTTGTATGCTTAATTAAAAGTTTAGTATATTAGACTGATGGCAAATTGCATTCAAAACAAATGCTGAGAGATGAAGGAAACAACCTGAGAGTGTGAGGATGATAAGGTATACAAACCAGCATGGTTCAGGGCCTGGGAACTGTTTGCTAATAACTGTTTCATGACATTTTACTCTACAGTATGAAATCATTATCATACTGATCAATCTGATACTTATTTCATTAATTAAGACACTTCCTTAATTGAGTGCCTACTCATTATTACAATATCATAAGAGTATTCTGGGAGAATAAAAAGGTAAGAGTGGTTCTCTTGCCCTAGAGGGACCAGAGTCTCAGTGGTTCCCAGCCAGCAACATCAGCATCTCCTGGGAACTTATTAAGTGCAAATTCTTGGAGCCCAGCTGAAGCTCATTAATCAGATACTGTGGGGAGGGGAACAGTGATCTGTACTTTTAAAAGCCCTTCTGGTGATTTTAATGCACACATGAGAATCACTGATACTGTACATATTTATTTCTGATACATTTTTTATTTTTTTATATAGATAGTGAGTGTCCATGGGGATTGAATGAGCTATGTAAAGACTGGAAAGTATAAAGTAATATATGATGTCAGATCTTTGTCCCACCATAAGAGAAGAAAAATTGAAATGGGAATCTCTGAGTATTTAGCCTAACTTATTGTCTTACAGTAGGAAGTCACCTCAGTATCAAAAATCAATGTTCTCCCCAAAGGTCATGGAAAATACTATTACTAATTTGGTACAGATTTTTGTTAATAGGTACAGATTCAGGGGAAATACAACTTTTAGTCTTCCATGAACTTATATTTATCCAGATACAATGAGAGTAAAACAACCATCCAACTGTGAAGAGGAAAAGAAGTCCAAGAAGAAGACATGATGGACAAGAGAGGGAGGGAGTGGGTTTTTGTTTTGTTTTGTTTTGGTTTTTGGTTTTTTTTTTTTTGCTACCAGGCCAACAGATAAGTATTTATTAGCACAGTCTTGTGTCACTTTTTCTGCATGAATGGAGTCACAGACATATATTAGCAGCCTAGACTTCTTCAAATTTGGAACCTAGAGACAATCACCCTACTCACTCTATCTAAGACTGATGACTTTATTGTAAGTAATTGTATTGCTTTTCATTTCATTGGGAGATTCAATTGATTTTTAAATGAAAATTTGATAAGAGCACATGGTACACAAAAAAGGTAAGTTAGGATGGATGCAAAAATAATCTTATGAAGAATAATGAAATAAGAAAAATGTTTAGGGGCTTCTTCAAGATGGCGTTCTGAAGACAAAAGGCTTCCATTGCACCCCCGTGACTGATCAGGATATCTCCGGCTTCTCATCAGTTTTTTAAGGTGCGTTTTGGGAAATGGCATTATGAATCACCAGTTCTGATCTCAGCATTGGTTTTGGGGAATAGAAACCTACCAGCGAGCGAACAGGGATTCTTTGTCCCGCGCA
>PVKS010045722.1:0-13652 GCA_004027875.1 Aplodontia rufa
ATGTCTGGAGATATTTTGGGCAGTCATACTAGCATGGGTGTGTGTGTAAACCTCTAGGATCCAGAGAAGAGAGACATGGGATTCTGTTGAATATCTTACCCCTTAACAAATAATCATGCAGCCCGTGATTTCAATAGTGCCAAAGTTGGAAAGCCATACCTCACCACCTCCTCTGAATTAACTTCATTCTCTGCAAGTCCCCAAGACAAAGGTACTGCCTCCTTTGAAACCTCCGTGGTTGGGATTGGGGATTTAGCTCAGTGGCAGGGACTTGCCCAGCTTGCACGAAGCCCTGGGCTCCATCCTCAGTTCTGTGAGAACACAAATAGCTTCCACAGCTCTTTCTGGGGTGAAAATTCACCAACCTGTGATTCCTTTTCCTTACAAAAGCAAACTTTCTTTAGGCCAGGATCCCTGTTCCATTCATCTCTGACTCTAGTCTCTCCCTCCAGCATATGGTCCTTGCTTGAAAAATGCTTAGGCCATTAAAAAAAAAACTAAAATATTCTTTGGGACTGGCCACCCAGTGTCCAGTGAAGACACCCATCCCAGTGTCTTCAGGGAAAAAGGAAAACCCAGGGGCCTAATTTTTGGTCTAAATGTTAAATTCAAATCTACCAAGTGGCATCTAAGAAAATGCATCTTGATTTATTTTTTTTTCAACTTTCATCAAATAGTCCAGTTCCTTCTGGAAGGGCCTGGGGGCTCTGTGGGCAAGTCAGCCAGCAGACTGCAGTACCACCTGAGTTGCTCAGCCATGGCACAGAAGCCTGGTTAGCTGTGTCTGCAGGAGGCCTGGCTACCAGTTGGCAGCTGTGAGCAATGGACAGGGTCCCTAAGCCAACCCTGAATTCTAGGAAACCAAAGTCCAGTAAGTAACTCTACACAGATCTGAGAGGCAAAGAGCACACAGGGAAACAGGACCCTGAATGACTCCAAGAACAGCCAGGTGATCACCTGTGTACATCTCTTAGGAAGATGCACTTAACTGCCCAGAGGGAAGCAGCCTGGGCTCTTTTGTTCAGGCACTGGCTCTCTGTAGTCAGCAAACTCTGGATATTGGACACCCAATCAATATTTGGGTACTGCCCTGGGTGAGGTGGCCCTGATGGATCACACTTGTTTCCCTGAGTTTGCCTTTTGTTTCAACTGTAGCTCTTGGCACGAACACTACGGTGAAATGCATTCACTAATTTTCAGTGTGTTAGATCAATCAGCACCATAGTTATTGAAATCTCCCTTAAAAAGGTTTCACCTCCACCATGTCCAGCAGATTGCTGATGGCAGGAGTGAAATGCATCAGATGGGACAGTGTGGGTCCAGCAATGTGGCCAATTCCTTCCTGTTCATCATCACCCCTGGGTTATTTTGCTCTTTTTTTTGTCTTTGTGTTTTTTTTTCCCAGTCTTGGCAATATGCCAAGATGACTTGGAGTTATGATAAGTATGAAAATGTGTTTGTCTCAAATAGTTGGCTGGGTTCTCCAGAAGTCGGAGGCCTATCCCAGGTGTGAATATTTGTTGATAATCCAAACACAGCAAAGCAAACAGTCCCATTTCTTACACCCCTTTCCCCATATAATGCTTTGAATATTTTCTTTGTGATGGTCAGTGACTTTGTTTAACTTAAAAAAAAAGTGCCTGGATGGAAAGGGAGGGCCTGGAGACTCCGGGCTGTTTGTACAAGAGCTCACAGTGATGGTAGCTTAAGGAAGCCGGGGGCAGAGCCCTGACGTTTTGTCAGCTCCCTGGAGGAGGCATATGTGATGTCCAGGGCTCACCTGTCAATGATGATAGAAAAACAACTCTGACCTTCTCAGCCCGGAAGGTGACACGCTTGACCTCTGATCCCAGAGCTCTTTGCTGTGTTTTCCACTGGGTATCAAAATTCTTTCAAATATTTCCAGCTGGGCATCTCCTGGAGCTGTGACTGCAATTCAGCATTTTCACCTTGGTGGTCATTGTTCAGGGAACATTCTCACCTTTCTCTCTCCCTGTGGCAAGGATCAATTCTGAAATCTCAGCATTAGCAAGGCAGAGGGGTGCCCTAGATGTCAGAAGGCTCAGCCTTCACCTCAAAGTTTCACACAGTGTCCTCCTCACTCAAATTCCCATCTCCATTTCAGTCTTCTGAATCCCTTGGTGAATCCTGCAAGGCGATAAACATTCACACACTAGGATGCGCTCTGCCTTCCAAGGGCTGGTTTGGGTTTCCCTTCTTTCTAAAAGAGGCAACAACAACAAAAAAATCTTAGTCACTCCATACTACAAGTTCAGTGTGAGAAAAAAATAAAAGAAGAAGGAGAAGGAGAAGGAGAGGAGAAAAGGAGAAGAAGAAGAAGAGCTAGTGACTGGATTGCAGGACTATGTGCAGATCTTTTCATCGACACTTTCCATGAACATGATAAAAACCAAAGATCATTATCAAAGGAAATAGGGGGATGTCACTAACATAGAGTCTACCAGGAGAAGGGAACTCAGGCTTCAAAGCAGCTCCGCACATGTAAACAGGTTTGGTTCCAGAAGCAGATATGTCAGCGGACCGAAGCTGCTCAGAGCACCTGCTGATGCACCTTACAGAGGAAATCAAAATCACCTGGAATTGTGGCAGTGGCATTGCAACAAGGACCTGGAGTCCTTGGGTCACTTCCAGCATTTCTCAAAACAAATCACAGCACCTTGTAAGTGTCCACCAAGCCCATGGCAGTGTCATTTAAGCCAGAATGTTTCCATTGCTCCCTCCAGAGATGGTTCCTGGTTTCTCTGGTGTCTCAAACAGTCAGACTGAAGCACTCCACCGTTTGCTGAGCACATGGATGCTCGCAGCTCTGGTTTCTAAGTTTCTACTGACACGAGGTAAAAATAACCAAATGAAAGCGAGGTCGAGGGTGAAATCTTCAGAAGGTATTGACATCATTTCCTTCCGTCTGCCCTACAAATAGGCAAAATCATTTCACACAGAGTCGATTTTATAACAAAGTATTGAAGGTCTCAACTAAGTCATTGAATACTGAAGGAGGAAATGGAGATCCAGAGATGCGGAGAGGATTTGCTCCCAGGTTACAGAGCTCGTTAAGAGCAGATTTCCAAGGAGGACTTGGATTTCTTTCATTTCTATAAAGCCCTGAGCTTAACATTCACCGCTTATTTCTCCAATTAAATTAATACGTTGTTATGTCCTATGGATACAACCTATTAAATTTCATACCACGTTTTTGTTAAGAAATGAATGGTACTTGTGAAAATTGCATTTCTGAAAATAACAACTCTGAGAGATTCTTCTTCTCATGACGCACACACACACACGTGTGCACACACACATGCATATGCACACTTGCACACATGCATACACAATGCACACATGCATGTACACACATGCATACACACATGCACATGCACACACACACAGATTTGTCCCACAGTATTGGTTTGGGAAGCTTCAGCAGATACCAAACCCATATGCACTCATGTATCTTCCATGAACTGGCTTAGTATCTGCATGTAGCCTACCTATGTCCTTATGCACACATTGAATGTCTCTAGACAATTTACAGTACCTATGCTATGTGAGTGCTGTGTAGCAGTTGTGATACTGCTTTGTTTAGGGGATGAGAAGAAGTCTGCACTCGTGCAGTGTGGACACACTTTTCCCCCAATTCCTTTCAGTCTGCAGTTGGTTGGACCTACAGAGGCAGAACCCACAGATAGGAAGGGTAACTGGGTCTGAATGTCCTAAGCAACCATGAAAAGCTGCTGACCCACATGAGGAAGTGTGGAAATGCATGCCAATCACAGTAAATATCACTCTGCACATGATTATGAAGTGGGCTAATATCAAGTGGGGGGATAGCATGAAGTAATGGAAACTTAGCCTCTTGGAAAGAATGTCAATGTCTATGACAACAGGACATTGATTTGGTGGGCTCAAGTCATGTTAAAGGTGCCTTTGCACTCTGACCCAAGGATTTCACCTTTAGGTGACTCCAGAGCAAGTCCTGCCCAGATGCATAAAAAGATTTGTGCAGAACTGTTCCCTGGAGAAAAGTTCACATTGTGAAAATTTAGGTGATATAAACTGGATATTCACATAATGGCAAACTGTACAATAGTGTACAAACTCTCTCTATATGTTTACATGCATATATATAACATTTATAACATTATATATTATATATAACAGTATATATTCTATATAACATTATATATTCCAGATAACATTATATATTATAGATTATAGATTATAGATAAAATTATATATTGTATCTCATATATTCTATATAACATTATACATTCTATAAAACATTATATATTCCATAACTATATATTATATACCATTATATACTACATACTATTATATATTATAGATAACATTATATATTATTCAGAAATATATATATTCAGAAATACATTTACTTTTATTATCCCCATTTTACACGTGAAGACACTGAGGCTCAGAGAAGTTAAGCTATTGCCTAAGGTTACACAGTTAGGACATTGTGCATCTCCAAAGTTTCCCTTTATTTATTATTTTTTATTAAGGAGTTGAGTTATTGTACAATCATGAATGCAAATGAAGTAATAATATGATATGCATTTGCTCTTAAACCAGAGTTACCCCCACATCACCCATACCCCAGTCTCTTGATTTCTCCATATTTTGCCCTTACAACAAATATAAATGCTTAGATTGTGAATTTTCCAGAATTAAATGACTGCATAAGTATTATTTGGCTTCTCAGGGCAGGTAAAAAATATGCTACAGTGTTGATTGTCTCCCTAGATCCCACCCTACAATCCCTCCCTCTCCCCTCCCCCTACAAATCCATTTTTCCCCTAGGTTGTGTGTTACTAGGCCTTGGCTGGGTCTAATACATGAGTTTGACCACCTTTCACCCAAGCCTGCATTTTGCTCCAGCCTCCACAAATGAGAGAAAACATTCTACCCTTGACTCTCTGGGTTATGGTTACTTTTCTCAGCATGATTTCTTCCATAGCCATCCATTTACCTTCAAAGCCTGCAATATCATTGTTTCTAATAGCTGAGTAGAACTCCATTGTATGTATATATACCAGAGCTTTTGGATCCATTCATCCAGTGAGGGGTATCTGGGCTGGTTCCATAATTTAGCTATTGTAAATTGAGCTGCTATGCATATGGATTTTGCTGTGTTGCTGTAATGTGCTGTTTCTAAATTCCCTGGGAAAATACCCAGGAGAGGGATAGCTGGATCCTACAGTGGATCCAACCCTGATTTTTTGAGTCTCCACGGTGCTTCCCAGAGTGGCTGGACCAGTCTGCAGTTAGTTCACCAACGGTGAGCTAGTGTTCCTATCTCTCCACACCCCCTCCAGCATCTTTTATTATTTATATCTTCATCTTTGCCAGTCTGACTGGAGTGAGGTGAAATCTTGTTAGTTTTGACTTTCATTTCTCTGATTGCTACTGATTTAGAACACTTTCTTATGTATTCATTGGCTTTCTCAATGTCCTCTGTTGAGGAGTTTCTGTTTAGATCTCTGGTCCATTAATTGATTGGATTGTTTGCATTTTTGATATTAAGTGTTATGAGTTCTTTGTAAATTTTAGATATGAGTCCACTGATGGAGGACACAGTCCATGATTCTCTCCCATTCTGTAGGTTCTCTCTTGACAATTTTGACCAGATTCTTGGCTGAGCAAAAGCTTTTTAGTTTAATGGCATCCCACTCATTGATTCTTGAGGTTATTATTATTATTTTTGCTTTGAGTGTCTTGTAGAGGAAGTTGTTGCCTAGTCCCCTAGGCTGGAGTGTTCGTCCTAATTTACCTTCTTTCAGTTGTATGGTAGATGGTTTAATTCCTAGTTCCTGGATCCATTGTGATTTGATTTTTGTGAAGGCTGAGAGGTAAAGATCTAATTTCAACTTCCTGCAAATGCCTGTCCAATTTGTCCAGCACCATTTGGCTAGACTGTCTTTTCTCTGTGTTATACTTTGACCACCTTTATCAAATATCAGATGTTCAAAGATTTATGGGTTTGTCTCAGAGTCTTCTATTCTACTCCATTGGTCTTCAAAGTAGGCATGTTAATACCAATGCCACACTATGCTTGTTATTACAGCTCGGTAGTATAGAGTTAGACCTGGTATTGCAACCACCTGTTTCAAAGTCTCCTTTTTGAAGAAATCGACCTTTTGCCAGGTAGGTCCAACTTTCACATTCTGGGAACACATGGTGAGGGCATTGCCTATCTCCAGCTGCTGTACGCCCACAATTTCATAGGTGGATACACTGATTATCTCATTTAAGTCACACAGCATTGCTGGGAGGTGAGGGAAACCTTTTAATGATGAGGAACGTGAGCCTTGGGGACATTTTTTAAAGACTTACTCAGGGTCACACAGTTAGGAAGGGGTGAGGCAGGGGTCAAGCCACTTTTGGTCTCATTCCAAAGCTCTTGCCTCTTCACTGCTGGTCAAGCTGTCTGTTTCTCGCAGCTACATTCTCTGCTCACTCTGCACAGAAGGTTAGCCCGAGGGGATGGTTCTGAACCTTGTCAAAAGCCCTCCCTGCCCTCCTGTTCTCAATCAGTCCCTCCTTCTTCCCCCAGGAAGTGTTAAGGGAATATCTGGAAAACAGAAAGTGGCACTTTCTTCTCCTTTGCAGCCTGGTAGAGTAGCAGACATGTGGGCACACAGTTTTGAGTTGTTATAGGAACATAATGAAGCTGGGTGCTGTGGCACATGCCTGTTATCCCAGCTGCTCTGGAGGCTGAGGCAGGAGGATGGCAAGTTCAAAGCCAGCCTCAGCAACTTAGTGAGACCCTGTCTCAAAATAAAGAAAGAAAGGGGCTGGGGGTGTGGCTGAGTGGTTAAATCCCCTGGGTTCAATCCACAGTACAAAAAGAGGAAGAAAAAGAAAACAAATGGAAAAAATCACAACAGACTGGAGATGATCGATTCTTGTACTTGATTGGGAGGACAATTGAGAGACTGATTTGTCAGGACCATAGTTAATTTAGGGAATGCTCCAGATTTCTCAAAGAACAAAGCAAAGTTGCTACTCTTTTTTATTGGTAGGGGTCAGAGTTTACTATTTGGGGGATTAGGAGTAATGAATGGGTTAAATGAACTATGGTTTATACAGCAAATGACACTCAGTGCTGCTGAGATTCTTCAGTGTCTACCGTATGGCTGCCACCACACTGCCCGTGTAGAATTTGTTATGTTGAAGTAATGATGTAGATCCAAATACAATATTATCAAAAGGCATCCAAGATAGGTGGCACAAGTGTGAATTGTAATTTGAACAAGAGTAAAAGAGGTAGGCATGGTGGTACACACCTGTAATCCCAGTGTCTCAGGAGGCTGAGGCAGGAGGATTGCAAGTTTAAGGCCAGCCTCAATAACTTAGTGCCTCTAAAACAATTAAAAAATTAAAAAACACAACAATGCATGGGCCAGGGATGTGGCTCAGTGGTTAAGTACCCCTGGATTCAGTCCCTGGTACCCCATAAAAAAGGATACGTAAAAAGAAAAATATACTTGTGTGTGTGTTGGTATGGAAATGAATTTTCCAGATGATTATACATAATGTTATTATGGCAGTACTCCTTTAGGACTAGTAATGGGTTTATTGGGGGTTCTGGGGAAATGGAAAATAAAGGTGGAGATATATGTATGTATATGTGTGTATGCATGTGTATGTGTGTACATGTGTGTGTGGTTGTGTGTATATATGTATAGGAGGTGGCGAGGCAGGAACTGCTAACTGCCTGTCCTCAGAACTCTTCTTCAATCAAAAATACACAAAGCAAACAAAAACTCCTCAAACATATCCCAAAATCCTCCTTGCGGCTCCATGTGGCCATGTGACCAAGTTCTAGGCACATGTCAGTGGAAGTTTTGCAAAGCACAGCTAAGAAGGTTTTTATTCCCAGAGGCTACTAAATTGCACAACACAGAAAACAGAACATATCCATCATATCAGAAAGTCCCCTTGGAAGCCTTCACTCTTTTTCCTTTCTACTACCTGGAAGGTAGACTCATGGCTTGGCTCCAGCAGCCATGTTGGGCCCTGAGGGGACCTTCAGAGTAGAGGCCAAAAAGAGCAGAACATAAGGATGAAAGAGTACAAGTCTCTACAACAATCTGCTGATGCTCAGTGGCCTACTGTGGTCCTAGCACCAGCTACATGTGGATATATTAATTCACATAAAATAAAAATTTGATCCCTTATTCCTAAGAGCTACATTTCAGGTAGCCCAGTTGCTACCTGTGGGGAATGGCTACTTAACTGGACAACAGCTGAGAGAACATTTCCATCATCACAGAAAGTTGTGCTGCATCCTGAAGCTCTCCTGTTTGCCTCCAGACTTCACAAAAGAGAAGTCCCCTTCTATTTATGTCTTTGTCATTTGTAGCCTAATTAAACACACACTACACAAATTCCTTTTTACAGTGAACATATATCAATTTTATGATCTAAAAGGAATACAGTTTTATTTTATTTTTTATTAGATGTCTATAGAGATACAATTGAATGGGAAACATTATCAGATCATCAATAACCAATGCATATATACTTAGTTATCCAGTGGTAATGCCAAATCATGGATGCCCAGCTTGGTTTTCCCCTGTTGCTGTTTCCCTCAGAAGAACTCTTGCATGAAATGGGTATCTCGGGGAGGAATGACATCTGCTTCAGAGATGGTTCCCCCATATCCCCACTCTCCAGGCTCTCAGGAGTTCTTCATACACCCCCCCTCCCCATCTCCCTCCCTACACCTCCAAGTAACCTAGGGAGCTATCCCCCTATTGCATGGAGAATCATACAGTTTGAAGTTATTGTTAGGTTAGCCATCTAACCTACTGCTTCCCCATGTATTATAGCTTCCACAGATGAGAGATACCATTCAGCCCATTAGTCTCTGAGATTGGGATACTTTGCTGAGCGTAATTCTTTCTATCTCCATCCATTTGGCTCCAAACACCATAATATCTTCTTCTCTAATGGCGGAGTAGAATTCCACTGTATATAAATACCAAAGTTTTTGTATCCACTCATCAAGTGAGGGGAATCTTTGTTGGTTGCATAGTCTAGCTATAGTAAATTGAACTGCTATAAACATTGAGGGAGCCACATTGCTATAATACGATGATTCTAACTCTTTTGGGAAAACTCCCAGGAGTGGGATAGCTGGGTCGTAAGGTGGTTCCATCCTTAATTTTTTGAGGATTCTCCACACTGCTTTCCACAGTGGCTGAACCAGTTTGCAGTCCTACCAGCAGTGTAACAGTGTTCCTCTTTTCCCACAACCCCTCCAGCATCTTTTATTGTTAGAATTTTTCATTTTTGCCTCTCTAACAGGAGTGAGGTGGTATCTCATTGAAGTTTTGATTTGCATTTCCCTTATAGTTAATGATGTATATAGCATTTTCTCATATATTTATGGGCTTTCTGGACTTCCTCTGGTGAGAAGTTTCTTTGAAGTTCTTTAGCCCATTTTTGATTAGATTATTTGAGAGTATGGAGTTTAGTTTCCTAAATTCCCTGTATATTCTGGATATTAACCCTCTGTCTGAGGTGTAGCAAGCAAAGGTTTTCTCCCATTCTGTAGGTTCTCTCTTGATGTTCTTGACTAGATCTTTAGCTGTGCAAAAACTTTTTAGTTTAATTGCATCCCATTCATTTATTCTTGATTTTACAGCTTGAGCCATGGGAGTTTTGTTAAGGAAGAAGCTGCCAACTCCTCTTTGCTGTAATGTTGACCCTATTTCTTTTTCTAGTAAGTTTCAAATTGTTGCTTTAATATCTAGGTCTTTGATTCATTTTGATTTAATTTTTGTGCAGGGCGAAAGATAAGGATCCATCTTCATTGTTCACATATGGCTGTCCAGTTTGTCCAACACCATTTTTGAACAGACTATCTTATTCCACAATATGCTTTTACCCCCTTTATCAAATATCAAATAGTTGAAGATATGGGGGTTTGTCTCAGGACCTTCTATTTTGTTCCACTGGTCTTCGGTTCTGTTTTGGTACCAATACCATGCTGTTTTAACTACTATGGCTCTGTAATATAATTTCAGGTCAGGGATTGAGATACCCCCTACTTCTTCCTTTCTATAGAGTAATGTTTTGGCTAGTCTGGGTCTCCTGTTATTCCATATGAACTTGAGAATTGCTTTTTCTATATCTGTGAAGAGTGCCACAGGTATCTTGATGGGGATTGCATTTAATCTATATAGGGCTTTTGGTAGAATGGCCATCTTTATTAGATTGATTTTGCCTAACCATGAGCATGGAATGTTTTTCCATCTACTTAGGTCTTCTGTAATTTCTTTTTTTAGTGTTTGACAGTTTTCTTTGTAGAGGTCCTTAACATCCTTTGTAAGGTTAATGCCCAAGTATTTCATTTTTTTTGAAAGTAATGGTGAATGGGAGAGATTTCCTCATTTATTCTTCTGCAGATTTGTTGCTGGAGTAAAGAAATGCTAGTGAATTACTGGATTTGATCTCGTAGCTAGCTACTTTGCTGAAAACACATATAAGCTCTAGGAGTTTTCTGGCATATGTTAATGGGTCTTATAGGTATACAATCATGTTATCAGTGAACAGAGATAATTTAACTTCCTCTTTTCCTATACATATACCTTTGATTTCCTTGTCTTGAATGATAGCTCTGGCAAGGGTTTCAAGGACTACATTGAACAAGAGTGGGGAGAGTGGGTATCCTTGTTTTGTTCCTGAATTCATTGTAAATGCTTTCAGTTTTTCTCCATTGAGGATAATGTTGGCTATGTATCTGTCAAAAATGGATCTGACATAGTTAAAGTATCTTCCCTTGATCCCTATCTTTTCCAGAGTTTTGAGCATAAAGTGGTGTTGAATTTTATCAAATGCCTTCTCTGTGCCAATTGAGTTGATTGTATGATTTTTGTTTTTAATTCTGTTTATATGGTGAATCACATTTATTGATTTGCATATGTTGAACCAGCCTTGTTTTCCTGGAATGAAGCCCACTTGATCATAATGTATTATCTTTTTAATGTACTTTTGTATCCGATTAGATAACATTTTATTAAGGATTTTTGCATCAATGTTCATCAGAGAAATTGGTCTGTAGTTTTCTTTCCTTGACACGTCTTTGTTGGGCTTTGGAATAAGTAAAATATTTGCTTCATAAAAAGTGTTTGGGAGTGATCCCACTCTATCAATTTCCTGGAAGAGCTTGTAGAGAATCAGTGTTAGTTCTTCTGTGAAGGCTTGGTAGAATTCCGCCATATGTCCATCTGGAACTGGAATTTCTTTTTGGGAGCGCTTTGATTGCTGCTTCAATTTCGCTATCTGTGATAGATTGGTTTAGGTTTTCAGTGTCCTCCTGTGTTAAAGAGGGGATGTTGTGTGTGTCCAAGAACCTGTCCATGTCCTCCAAGTTATTAAATTTGGCAGAGTATAAGTTTTCAAAATAGGTTCTGATAATCTTCTGTATCTTGGATGAGTCTATGGTGATATCCCCATTTTCGTCTTTGATTTTGTTGATTTGTTTCATTTCATTCTTCCAGTTAGTGAGGTTGGCAAGGGTCTGTCAATCTTGTTTATTTTTTCACAGAACTAACAGTTTTGTTAATAGTTTGTATAGTTTTTTGTTGTTGTTGTCAATTTCGTTGATTTTAGCTCTCATTTTGGTAATTTCCTGTTTTCTGTTAGCTTTGGGGTTGGATTGTTCCTCCTTTTGTAGTCGTTTGAGTTTAAGCATAAGGCTATTAATCTGATCTCTTTATAGATTTTTGATATATGCACTCAGTGCTATAAATTTACCTCTTAAGAAAGCCTTCATACTGTCCCAGAGGATTTGGTATATTGTTTCCTCATTCTCGTTCAATTCCAAAAACTTCTTAATTTCTGCTCTCATTTCCTCTTTTACCCATACTTCGTTTAAGAGGTAATTATTCAATTTCCAAGTATTTGAGTATTTTCTGTTGTTTCTCTTATTGTTGATTGCTAAGATCATAGGATTATGATCTGACAGAATACATGGGATTATATCCACTTTTTTATATTCGTTAAGATTATCAAAGTGAACTAGGATGTGGTCTATTTTAGAGGAGGATCCATGTGCCAATGAGAAGAAGGTAAATTCAGCTGTCTTAGGATGGGATATTCTATAGATGTCTGTTAAGCCCTATTTATTAATAGAGTTGTTAAGATTGGAGATGTCTTTATTGATTTTTTTGTTTTGATGATCTGTCTAGAGTTGACAGTGGTGTGTTGGAGTCCACCAGAATTATTGTGTTGAGATCAATGAGAGGATTAATTTTCCATATATTTGGGGGGGTTGTAATTGGGGCCATAAATGTTAATTATCATTATATCTTCTTGATGGACTGTCCCTTTTAATATGGTAAAGTGACCCTCTTTGTCCTTTTTGACTAGTTTAAGTTGGAAATTAATTTTATCTGAAATTAGAATCACCACTCCAGCTTGGTTTTATGGGCCACGGGCCTGATAGACATTTTGCCATCCTTTCACTTTCAGCCTGTGTCTATTTTTGTGTGTCAAGTGTGTCTCTTGCAGGCAACATATTGTCGGATTTTGTTTTTTGATCCAAAGCGCCAATCTGTGTCTTTTAATTGGGACACTGAGACTGTTCACATTCAAAGTTAGAATAGCTATGGGAGGCTGAGTCTCAGAGTTTCTAACAATTACAGAATTGTGAGCCATCTTGGAATTTAATTTGTTTATAATACAATTGTTGACTCAGTCTTGTTTAAGGATTTAGGGTATCATTGGCATTTTCTTCTGAATGGAGAACATCTTTGAGAATAATCTGTAGTGTAGGATTTGTGTTCATGTATCTTGCTAGCTTGAGTTTATCGTTGAAGTATTTAATTTCCCCATAACATTTGAAGCTGAGTTTTGCAGGGTATATTATCTTTGGGTGGAAGTTGTTATTTTTTAACGCTTGAAAAATATTGTTGTTCTAAGCTCTTCTGGCCTTCAATGTTTGCTCTGAAAAATCCATAGTGATCCAAATTGGTTTGCCTCTGAATGTGATTTGGGCTTTTCTCTAGGTGCTTTTAGAATTCTCTCTTTAATTTCTCTGTTACTCATTTTGTGTATGATATGTCTTGGTGAGTTTCTCATTTGATTAGGCTTATTTGGTGTTCTATAAGCATCTTGGATGTGATATTCCAGACCAAGTTTAAAATGAGTGAAGTTCTTACTTATGATTTCGCTTAAAAGGTTCATGATGCCTCTTGTTTGCTGTTCGGGTTATCCTTCAGGCCAATGATTCTCAGATTATTACACTTCATCTCATCAAGTATTATTTGGAAGTTATGATTATGTTATATAAGTTGCTTCTCTTGTTTATCTTTTTTGAGTTTGACAATGTTTAGCCAATCTTCGTTTTCTGATGTTCATTCTCCAATGGCTGAAGATCTATTTTCAGTAGATTATATTCTGCTGTTGGTATCATCCAGTGAAGATTTGATTTGGTTAATTGTGTTTTTAAATCCTGATAGGTCTGCTACATCTCTTTTCAGAATATCTATTTCTTTGTATAGCTGGTCTTTCATCTCATGGATTTGCTCCCTTATTTCCCTGTAAAAGTTGTCTCTCATCTCTTGAAATTGTTCTCTGATCTCTTTCCTTATTTCATCTCTCAA